>SJYX01010620.1:46031-68231 GCA_006410675.1 Oreotragus oreotragus
AAAGAAAGCTGAGTGCCAAAGAACTGATGCTTTTGAACTGTGGTGTTGGAGAAGACTCTTGAGAGTCCCTTGGACTGCAAGGAGATCCAACCAGTCCATGCTAATGGTGATCAGTCCTGGGTGTTCATTGGAAGGACTGATGCTGAAGCTGAAACTCTAATACTTTGACCACCTGATGCTAAGAACTTACTCCTTGGCAAAGACCCTAATACTGGGAAAGATTAAAGGTAGGAGTAGAAGTGGACACCAGAGGACGAGGTGGTTGGATGGCATCACTGACTCAATGGACATGAATTTGAGCAAACTCTGGGAGACAGTGAAGGATAGGAAAGCCTGGCATGCTGGATTTCACACAGTTGCAAATACTTGGACATGACTTAGCAACTGAACAACAACAACAATGTTCAATAGCAGCATTATTATAATTGCCAAGGAAGCAGCCTAAGTGTCTATTACCAGATGAATTGATAAAGAAGATGTGGTGCATGTGCGCGCACACACACACACACACACACACACAGGAATACTACTCAGTCATAAAAAGAGAATGATATATATTACTACTTTCAGGAACATGGATAGACTTGGAGGGCATTACGCTAAGTGAAATAAATCAGACAGAGAAAGATAAATACTTATTATATATCTTAAATGTGAAATCTAAAAGCTACGACAAACTAGTGAATATAGCATAAAAAAATAGACTCACAGATATAGAAAAAAAAAAAACAAATAGTTACCATTGGGGGATGGCAAAATAGGGGTGGAGGAATGGGACGTATAAACTATTGGATGCAAGATAGGTTAAGGGATGTATTGCAAAACATGGAGAATATAGCCATGACTTTGTAAATGAAAATAATCTTTAAAATTGTATAAAAATTAAAAATTCCAAGAGTCACAATCATTATAAAGATGCTATATAAGGAAGTATGCATGTGTGTGCTAAGTTGCTTCAGTTGTGTCTGACTCTTTGCAATCATATAGACTATAGTTCACCAGGCTCCTTTGTCCATGGGATTCTCCAGGCAAGAATAGTAGAATAGGTTGCCATGCCTTCTTCCAGAGGACTTACCAACTCAGGGATCAACTTGTGTCTTTTACATCTCCTGCATTGGCAAGTAGGTTCTTTACCACTGACAGCACCTAGGAAGCCCACAGGGAATTATAAAGGATGGAAAAAATGATAACAAAGGTAAAATTAAATATTATTTTTTAAAAAGCAGAGAGGGACTGCACAACTTACCATCCCAAGAATTCCTAACAAATAATCAAATTATCTCCAGATTTGGGAAGTCCTTGGTGGCTCACTGGTAAAGAATCCACCTGCCAAACAGGAGTTGCAGATTCAGTCTCTGGGTTGGTTGGGAAGAACCCCTAGAGAAGGAAGTGGCAACCCACTCCAGTAATCCTACCTAGGAAATTTCATGGACAGAGGAACCTGGCAGGCTACAGTCCATGAGGTTATAGAGTCCAACATGACTTAGTGATTAAACAATGGCAAAATTGGCAGTCCAGTGGTTAATACTCAGCATTTTCACTGTCGGATCCCTGGGTTCAATCACTGGTCAGAGAACAAAGATTCCTGAAAGTGGCAGTGTGGCCGGCAACAACAACTAGAGAAAAATAAACAATCTCAAATCCAAGAATGTTTAAGGAAAGTGTTATTGTTGCCATTACTATATTTTAAAATTTTCAATGTTTTATTTACTTTGCTGCACTGGGTCTTCACTGCTGCACCCTGGCTTTTTCCAGTTATGGTAAGTACGGCTACTCTTTGCTGGGGTGCACAGGCTTCTGATTGTGATCGCTTCTCTTGCTGCATAACACTAGCTCTGGGGCTTGAGGGTTCAATAGTCATAGAATAGGGACTTCGATTGCTCTGCAACATGTGAAATCTTCCCAGACCAGGGATCAAACCCAGGTACCCTGCCTTGGCAGGCAGATTCCTATCCACTGTACCATTAGGGATATTGTGTTACTGGTTTTTTTTTTTTTTTTTTTAAAGCACCAAATTTAATTTTAGTCACGTTCAATGATGCTTACTTTTCACTTTCATGCATTCAAGAAGGAAATGGCAGCGGTTTTCTTGCCTGGAGAATCCCAGGGACGGCGGAGCCTGGTGGGCTGCTGTCTATGGGGTCACATAGAGTCGGACAAGACCGAAGCGACTTAGCATGAGCTTACTAAGCTGAACAGAACCAAACGAAACTGTCACTAACAGTGAAATAGAAGGTGAGTTAAGTAATAGATTCATTTCAAAGAACTCTCTGTTCAGCTCAGTTCAGACCCTCAGTCATGTCAGACTCTTTGCGACTCCATGGACGGCAGTACGCCAGGCCTCCCTGTCCATCACCAACTCCCAGAGCTTACTCAAACTCATGTCCATTGAGTCGGTGATGCCATCCAACCATCTTGTCTTCTGTCATCCCTTTCTCCCGCCCTCAATCTTTCCCAGCATCAGGGTCTTTTCAAATGAATCAGTTCTTCACATCAAGTGGCCAAACTATTGGAGTTTCAGCTTCAGCACCAGTCCTTCTAATGAATATTCAGGATTGATTTCCTTTAGGATGGACTGGTTGCATCTACTTGCAGTCCAAAAGACTCTCAAGAGTCTTCTCAAACACTACAATTCAAAAGCATTAATTTTTCAGTGCTCAGTTTTCTTTATAGTCCAACTCTCACATCCATACGTGACTACTGGGAAAACCATAGCCTTGACTAGATGGACTTTTGTTGGCATCTTTAAAAGGTAATTATTTGTTTTCATTATCATATTTCCCTTAATAGTATGAATTTATATTTATAGAGCATTATTAGTGATCAAAATTCTTATTTGAAACAGTATTGACCTAGCACTAAAAACATTTTCTGATACAATTCTAAACACAAATTCCACTAAATGAGACTTGAGTCTTTACCAAAATATTTCACAGAAATTACTTAGTACTTCTAGTGGCTGTCAGGAGTAATAGGTTGACAGCATTTTTCAAATTGAAGCGTATTGACATATAACTACATAATTAATTGTTAGTGCATAAAAATTATATATATATACATATATATATATATTTAAGTGATCACCAAAATAAGCCATTGCCATTCATCACCCGACAAATTTGCAATTTTTTCTTGTTACAAGAATGTTCAATATTTACTTTCTTAGCAACTTTCAAATGTAAAATATGGCATTATTAACTAAAACCATCATTCTATACATCACATATCCAGGAAGGATTTATCTATTTTATAAATAAATTTGATAACTGCATATTTGGACCTTTTGACTCTCTTCACACATTTTTTCATGCCCTTTCCACCCACCTCTGGCAACCAGAAATCTATTCTCTGAATCTATGAATTCAGGTTTGTTTGCTTTTCTCTTTTTTGGTTAAGATTTCACATATAAGTAAAATTATATGGTATTTGTATTTCTGTGTCGGTCTTACTTCTTTTATTATAATGCTTTCACATTCCATCTATGTCATTAAAATGGTAAGATTTCTTTCTTTTATATGTGCATATACACATACATGGTGCCTTCCCTGGTGGCTCAGATGGCAAAACGTCTGTCTACAATGCAGGAGACCTGGGTTCGAGCCCTGGGTTGGGAAGGTCCCCTGGAGAAGGAAATGGCAATCCACTCCAGTATTATTGCCTGGAAAATGCCATGGACAGAGGAGCCTTGTAGGCTACAGTCTATGGGGCCACAAAGAGTCGGACACGACTGAGCAACTTCACTTCACTTCATATACATATATGCCTATATCACATTTTCTTTATCCATTCATCTGGCAGTGGACACTTAGGTAGTTTCCATGTTGTGATTATTGTGAATAATGCTGCAGTGAGAATGGGAATCATATATCTCTTTGATGTAGCAATTACATTCACATTTTCTTTGTATTCAGTCCAGCATACCATGTTTCATTTAGTATTCTTCTCTCTTTACATCAATATTGCTCCTGTGTTCAATCTCTTAATCTATATCCTGAGGGATGTAAAGATGAAAAATGCTGTAAGAAAAGCTTAGTGTTAAACATTCTAACCACATCTTAACAACTGTTGCTGCTGCTGCTAAGTCACTTCAGTTGTGTCCGACTCTGTGACCTCATAGATGGCAGCCCACCAGGCTCTCCCTGTCCCTGGGATTCTCCAGGCGAGAATACTGGAGTGGGTTGCCATTGCCTTCTTTGCATCTTAACAACAACAACAACAACAAAAAAAAAAAAGGTCGGGCGAGGTACAGCTAGATGAGATATATGTGGAATCAGAGAACAATAAATTATTTCACAGATTAATTATTCCACTGATACTGTTTTATAAAGTGACATAAATAGGACTTCTAGATTAAAAATAGCTACTAATCAAACACCAATTCTACTTATAAAAAAATTGAATTGAAAATGTAGTTAATTTTGTTGGATTTTCTTTCCTTTTTTTTAATTCTTATTTTTACTTTTTTACTTTACAGTACTGTATTGATTTTGGCATACATTGACATGAATCCACCATGGGTGTATATGAACTCCCAAACATGAACCCCCCTCCCACCTCCAATCCCACATCATCCCTCCGGATCATCCCCATGCACCAGCCCCAGGCATCCTGCATCCAGCATCAAACATAGACTGGCGATTCATTTCTTACATGATAGTATACATATTTCAACGCTATTCTCCCAAATCATCCCACACTCTCCCTCTCCCTCAGAGTCCAAAAGTCCACTCTACACCTCTGTGTCTCTTTTGCTGTCTTGCATACAGGGTTCACATTACCATCTTTCTAAATTCCACATATATGTGTTAGTATACTGTATTGGTGTTTTTCTTTCTGGCTTACTTCACTCTGTATAATCGGTTCCAGTTTCATCCATCTTATTAGAACTGACTCAAATGTATTCTTTTTAATGGCTGAGTAATACTCCATTGTGTATATGTACCACAGCTTTCTTATCCATTCATCTGCTGATGGACATCTAGGTTGTTTCCATGTCCTGGCTATTATAAACAGTGCTGTGATGAACATTGGGGTACATGTGTCTCTTTCTATTCTGGTTTCCTTGGCATGTATGCCCAGCAGTGGGATTGCTGGGTCATAAGGCAGTTCTATTTGCAATTTCTTAAGGAATCTCCTCACTGTTCTCTGTAGTGGCTGAACTGGATTTTGAGATGAATGATCAGGATTATATGCCTAAAAATCATTTGGATTATAGTAATTAAGTCACTACTATATTAAAATGAATACTATAATGAAAAAAGAAAAAAAATGAGAGGAAAGTTAGGTTTAGTGCTTTCTATATCATCATCAAAGACTACTGTAACTTCTATCTCTTGAGGATCACTTCTTAACATACTTTATTACACCCCAATTTCATCTGTGCAATGGAGCTGATAAGGGTTATCTATCTCTTAGGGTTGATATAAAGATTAATAATCTAAATCTCGTCAGTTGGCTTGTACTTTACAGATAGTAAATATTTACTATTATTAATGAGGCTCACACAGCAGAGCAGAAGCAAGCATTAGTTTTGTATATAGATGTAAAAAGAGGAAAAGCTTTTGAAAAATTATGAGAGCAAAATTACACAATGCTCGACTCCACTGTTGACAAATTAGTCTAATAAGTTTTTTGTAAACCTAGAAAGATATGAAAGAAAGTACTATATATGTGTAATTTTCCAGAAAAATTCATCTTAACTTGAAGTACATTAAAGAACATTCATTCCCCCCCCCTCCCCCCGGACACAAAGATGAAAACACTACATGAGGATGGATGAAAATTATTTCTTAACAGAAGGACTGACTACAGGTTTCCTCATATAACAGCAAGGAGAAAAGAAACTAAAATTGCATACATAACAGATCTCAGTCATTAAGGGATTCTAACTTGCTGCAGTTTACCTCTTTTGCAGGGCATTTATAGTCCACTTCTAGAGTTGCTCTGATAACTTAGATCTAAAAGGACACTGGTGAGTGGATTATTTGGGAACATACACATAATTATTGTTGCTGTTTAGTCGCTAAGCCATGTCTGAATCTTTTTGGCCCCATGGACTGTAGCCTGTTAAGCTCCTCTTTCCATGGGATTTCCAGGCAAGAATTCTGGAATGGGTTGTCATTTCTTTCTCCAGGGAATCTTCCTGACCCAGAAAATCAAACCCACATCTCCTGCATTGGCAGGTGGATTCTTTACCACTGAGCCACCTGGGAAACCCAATATACATAATTAACTTGAACTAAGTAAGCAACCTTTTGGGAAGAAATATAGGTACCTTTAGGATATAAAGTTTACTTGAAACTTTACAGAGTTTTGTGCCTAAACCCCTTAGGAATGATGTGGTAATATAAACACAGAGTCTATAAAACTCCATTTGACTAGTTTTAGATAACAGAAAACTCTTCTTACCATCAAGCTTTTTTCTGTGGAATAAATCCCCATCATTTATTTGATTTGATGGTGTTTAGGGGACAGTAGTCACTAAGATGATGTAAATTTTGTACTATTTATTTACAGATGGGGAAAATTAGAAAGTGAAACTCAGCAGTAGCATTCAAGTTAGAAACTTGAAAGGAAATCACTTGAGCAGTTAAAGGATGACTATCATTTCAATGAAGACAGGACAGAACTATACAAGAATAGATTCAAAATAAGTGAAGAGGAAAATATGAGAGTAAATTATGTCTTTTTCTTCCTTGCCAGGAGTTTCCATAAACATGTGGTATTTCTTGCAGTATATTTTTAACTACTGGGTTAAGAAAATATTAATCTGCTGTTGCTTTTAAAATATGCTTTACTGTGAATTCTATAGCCTAGGAAATTTTTTGATTAAAGGACAAGAAAATTCAAGGGAGATCTGAGAGTAAACTGAGGGTGGAATAACAGATTCTGGAAAAATAAGATCAAAGTCATAAAATAATACTGCAGGATGACTGCATATATATATAAGAGGACACATTGTTATAACTCAAGGAAGAAGGTCAGTAAAATATTAAGCAATATTAAGCTAATTTTTATTCTGAAAAAGACATAATAGTGGAAAGGTCTATTAGAACAATGAAGCTAATTTCTTCATTTCACAGAGCCAGGAGTTTTCAAATTAACAGATATAAGAAGTGGAAATGTTAGGACATGCTCCTGAATACATTCTCCTGCCTATTATTTTACATGGCTAAGAGTTGAGATGCACTTAGTGCTCACAATTTAAATAATATGAAATTGCTTCCTACAGAAGAAGATGAATTGTATGCTTGTTACATTTTTCAGTGGCTTATCTATCACAATTCAGAACTGACTTGGTTTGTGGTTTCTCATAGAGACTTTAGCCTAACTATGTTCTGTGTTTCCATTTACACATTTTTAAATTTAAGTTTTTATGACTAGAATGGAACAATGATTGATTCAGAAGGTATCATAATTTTATCTAGAAGGTTTAAGAAATCTATCCAAACTTCAGAGTTGGATGAAGTGGGGTTAATGTTAAATCTATCTTGTTGTTTTGCTTTTTTTGTTTTGCTTTGTTTATCCTTTTTGAAGCGTTGTAAAACAAGCAATGGAGTCAGAAAATTTAAGCTATAAACCCTAGTTTGCTGCAGACTAGATATGTTATTATATACAAATTATTTAACCTCTGAACATAATTTATTTTTGTGTACATTTATTTCAACACAATCATCTTGCCATGTGTACACTACTTTATGCTTTTTTTAAAAATCTTTCTCACCTGTTATCAAAATTGACCCAGAGTCAATCTGAATTCTAAAGAATATTTTTTGGGGGTTTAAAAAAAGAAAAATATTAAATATATTAACTACCTTGCAAAATTTATGTCTGAATTTAGTGGCTTCGTTAAGACATATAATGAGGGATACCCCAAAAATATAATGAATGATTAGATTGTAATCATTATTTTTAAAGACATTAAAATATATGAAGTTAGTCATAGTACTCCTATGTCAATGAGGAAGATGAATCAAGGAAAAATGTCAGGTAAAAAATTAAGCATACCTGTAGCTTTCTGGATAAAAAGACAGCTAACCTTCAAGGAAATTTTTAGTAAACTCTTAATAAATGCAAATTGATGAATTGGCTTTCCTGAGATTATTCCTAATTTTCCTTTTGATAGAAATTTAAAATTATATAAATGCTTAAATATGTTTTAGTCATGATAAAGGACATTTTTGAAGTATATAGTGAATGCTTCAAGCTAGCAGTATATTCAACATTATTATTTTATTCAAATTGAAATGAACAGCCTTTCTATTTACTGGATAATAACCATGGTCTGATCCTGTCTCTTATACACATCTAGATGTGTATAAGAGACAGCGGTGATGCCATCCAACCATCTTGTCTTCTGTCATCCCTTTCTCCCGCCCTCAATCTTTCCCAGCATCAGGGTCTTTTCAATAATCGGTTCCAGTTTCATCCATCTTATTAGAACTGACTCAAATGTATTCTTTTTAATGGCTGAGTAATACTCCATTGTGTATATGTACCACAGCTTTCTTATCCATTCATCTGCTGATGGACATCTAGGTTGTTTCCATGTCCTGGCTATTATAAACAGTGCTGTGATGAACATTGGGGTACATGTGTCTCTTTCTATTCTGGTTTCCTTGGCATGTATGCCCAGCAGTGGGATTGCTGGGTCATAAGGCAGTTCTATTTGCAATTTCTTAAGGAATCTCCTCACTGTTCTCTGTAGTGGCTGAACTGGATTTTGAGATGAATGATCAGGATTATATGCCTAAAAATCATTTGGATTATAGTAATTAAGTCACTACTATATTAAAATGAATACTATAATGAAAAAAGAAAAAAAATGAGAGGAAAGTTAGGTTTAGTGCTTTCTATATCATCATCAAAGACTACTGTAACTTCTATCTCTTGAGGATCACTTCTTAACATACTTTATTACACCCCAATTTCATCTGTGCAATGGAGCTGATAAGGGTTATCTATCTCTTAGGGTTGATATAAAGATTAATAATCTAAATCTCGTCAGTTGGCTTGTACTTTACAGATAGTAAATATTTACTATTATTAATGAGGCTCACACAGCAGAGCAGAAGCAAGCATTAGTTTTGTATATAGATGTAAAAAGAGGAAAAGCTTTTGAAAAATTATGAGAGCAAAATTACACAATGCTCGACTCCACTGTTGACAAATTAGTCTAATAAGTTTTTTGTAAACCTAGAAAGATATGAAAGAAAGTACTATATATGTGTAATTTTCCAGAAAAATTCATCTTAACTTGAAGTACATTAAAGAACATTCATTCCCCCCCCCTCCCCCCGGACACAAAGATGAAAACACTACATGAGGATGGATGAAAATTATTTCTTAACAGAAGGACTGACTACAGGTTTCCTCATATAACAGCAAGGAGAAAAGAAACTAAAATTGCATACATAACAGATCTCAGTCATTAAGGGATTCTAACTTGCTGCAGTTTACCTCTTTTGCAGGGCATTTATAGTCCACTTCTAGAGTTGCTCTGATAACTTAGATCTAAAAGGACACTGGTGAGTGGATTATTTGGGAACATACACATAATTATTGTTGCTGTTTAGTCGCTAAGCCATGTCTGAATCTTTTTGGCCCCATGGACTGTAGCCTGTTAAGCTCCTCTTTCCATGGGATTTCCAGGCAAGAATTCTGGAATGGGTTGTCATTTCTTTCTCCAGGGAATCTTCCTGACCCAGAAAATCAAACCCACATCTCCTGCATTGGCAGGTGGATTCTTTACCACTGAGCCACCTGGGAAACCCAATATACATAATTAACTTGAACTAAGTAAGCAACCTTTTGGGAAGAAATATAGGTACCTTTAGGATATAAAGTTTACTTGAAACTTTACAGAGTTTTGTGCCTAAACCCCTTAGGAATGATGTGGTAATATAAACACAGAGTCTATAAAACTCCATTTGACTAGTTTTAGATAACAGAAAACTCTTCTTACCATCAAGCTTTTTTCTGTGGAATAAATCCCCATCATTTATTTGATTTGATGGTGTTTAGGGGACAGTAGTCACTAAGATGATGTAAATTTTGTACTATTTATTTACAGATGGGGAAAATTAGAAAGTGAAACTCAGCAGTAGCATTCAAGTTAGAAACTTGAAAGGAAATCACTTGAGCAGTTAAAGGATGACTATCATTTCAATGAAGACAGGACAGAACTATACAAGAATAGATTCAAAATAAGTGAAGAGGAAAATATGAGAGTAAATTATGTCTTTTTCTTCCTTGCCAGGAGTTTCCATAAACATGTGGTATTTCTTGCAGTATATTTTTAACTACTGGGTTAAGAAAATATTAATCTGCTGTTGCTTTTAAAATATGCTTTACTGTGAATTCTATAGCCTAGGAAATTTTTTGATTAAAGGACAAGAAAATTCAAGGGAGATCTGAGAGTAAACTGAGGGTGGAATAACAGATTCTGGAAAAATAAGATCAAAGTCATAAAATAATACTGCAGGATGACTGCATATATATATAAGAGGACACATTGTTATAACTCAAGGAAGAAGGTCAGTAAAATATTAAGCAATATTAAGCTAATTTTTATTCTGAAAAAGACATAATAGTGGAAAGGTCTATTAGAACAATGAAGCTAATTTCTTCATTTCACAGAGCCAGGAGTTTTCAAATTAACAGATATAAGAAGTGGAAATGTTAGGACATGCTCCTGAATACATTCTCCTGCCTATTATTTTACATGGCTAAGAGTTGAGATGCACTTAGTGCTCACACTTTAAATAATATGAAATTGCTTCCTACAGAAGAAGATGAATTGTATGCTTGTTACATTTTTCAGTGGCTTATCTATCACAATTCAGAACTGACTTGGTTTGTGGTTTCTCATAGAGACTTTAGCCTAACTATGTTCTGTGTTTCCATTTACACATTTTTAAATTTAAGTTTTTATGACTAGAATGGAACAATGATTGATTCAGAAGGTATCATAATTTTATCTAGAAGGTTTAAGAAATCTATCCAAACTTCAGAGTTGGATGAAGTGGGGTTAATGTTAAATCTATCTTGTTGTTTTGCTTTTTTTGTTTTGCTTTGTTTATCCTTTTTGAAGCGTTGTAAAACAAGCAATGGAGTCAGAAAATTTAAGCTATAAACCCTAGTTTGCTGCAGACTAGATATGTTATTATATACAAATTATTTAACCTCTGAACATAATTTATTTTTGTGTACATTTATTTCAACACAATCATCTTGCCATGTGTACACTACTTTATGCTTTTTTTAAAAATCTTTCTCACCTGTTATCAAAATTGACCCAGAGTCAATCTGAATTCTAAAGAATATTTTTTGGGGGTTTAAAAAAAGAAAAATATTAAATATATTAACTACCTTGCAAAATTTATGTCTGAATTTAGTGGCTTCGTTAAGACATATAATGAGGGATACCCCAAAAATATAATGAATGATTAGATTGTAATCATTATTTTTAAAGACATTAAAATATATGAAGTTAGTCATAGTACTCCTATGTCAATGAGGAAGATGAATCAAGGAAAAATGTCAGGTAAAAAATTAAGCATACCTGTAGCTTTCTGGATAAAAAGACAGCTAACCTTCAAGGAAATTTTTAGTAAACTCTTAATAAATGCAAATTGATGAATTGGCTTTCCTGAGATTATTCCTAATTTTCCTTTTGATAGAAATTTAAAATTATATAAATGCTTAAATATGTTTTAGTCATGATAAAGGACATTTTTGAAGTATATAGTGAATGCTTCAAGCTAGCAGTATATTCAACATTATTATTTTATTCAAATTGAAATGAACAGCCTTTCTATTTACTGGCTAATAACCATGGTCTGATCTGGGGACTGATCAGAAGCTACTTCTCAATAAGTTTGTCTTTAAACAAATTCCTAAAATAAGTTTATTTTAATTTAGCAAAAGCTTTTAAAATTCTGCTATGGAAAAAAAATTTATTTATTTTAAAATTCTATCTCTATTACCATGCAATTATTCACCATATAGGTAACAATGTTAACTTAATCAATAATAGGGAGAATTGAACAGGAAATCTAAACAGAAATTGATCAAGAAGCCAAATATGAGGTTGATTATGAAAACATATAGTATGAAAATGCCGACACCATGAAGACATCTGAAAAGAATTTATCCTAGTTTATTTTTATTATTTATTATTTTAAAAGTTTTTGATGGAGCACAAACTCCAATCACCGTCATCTTTTCAGAAGCATTGAAAACTCTATTGTGGATTGATAAAAAGACATTCATGTCAACTAAAACAGATGCTGATCACAAGTTGCTGGAAGAACTAATAGAAATCAATCCGTATATATTAAAACAGATTCTTAGTAGAGAGTCTTTTGTAGAGAGAATTTTGTCTTAGTAGAGAGTATTTTGATTACCTGATTTTTATTTAGAGACACAAAATGAGTCCTATTAAATAATTAGTGCCTTTAAAATCATAAGATCATTACTCTTCTCAATAAGCATTTCTAAATATTGGTTCATGAATTATTTCAGGTGACTTATAAGTTCCATCTACACTAATCTTGGAAAAAATGCAATAATGTCACTGTATTTGTTCTTTTGGACTTTCCAAAAACAAGATCACTGAAATCCTTTGCTTCATCTTATTTTTATTTTGATACATTGCTATTTGGATAGCAAATGTGCTCATCATGATTTCTGTCACCTGCAGTCAGCTCACTGAGCAACCCATGTATTTTTCTTTAATTATCTCTCACTCTGTGACCTTTGCTACACATCTGTGACACTTAAGCTAATAACTGACTTACTGGCAGAAAGGAAAACCATTTCCTATAGGAACTGCATGGCACAGCTCTTTACCATGCATTTTTTTGGAGGCATTGAGATCTTTATCCTCACAGGGATGGCCTATGACCATTACATGGTCATCTGCAAGCCCCTGCACTACACCGTCATCACGAGCAGGCAGAGGTATAATGCCATCATCATTGCCTGCTGTGCTGGAGTATTTATACACTCGGCCAGTCAGTTTCTTCTCACCATCTTCTAACCATTCTGTGGCCCCAATGAGATAGATCGCTACTTCTGTGACGTGTAGCCTTTGCTGAAGCTGGCCTGCTCAAATACAGGCATGATAGGTTTCTTCCAGTTCCAGTTCAGTCTCTCAGTTGTGTCTGACTCCTTGCAACTCCATGAATTCCAGCACCCCAAGCCTCCCTATCTATCACCAACTCCGGAGTTTACTCAAACTCATGTCCATCGAGTCAGTGATGCCATTCAGCCATCTCATCCTCTGTCGTCCCCTTCTCCTCCTGCCCCCAATCTCCCCCAGCATTAGGGTCTTTTCCAATGAGTCACCTCTTTGCATGAGGTGGCCAAAAAGTACTGGAGTTTCAGCTTCAGCATCAGTCCTTCCAATGAAGACTCAGGACTGATCTCCTTTAGAATGGACTGGTTGGATCTCCTTGCAGTCCAAGGGACTCTCAAGAGTCTTTTCCAACACCACAGTTCAAAAGCATCAATTCTTCAGCACTTAGCAATATAGTTATTGCTATTTCAGGTCTAGTTGTTTTGGTGACCTTTACTGTCTTGATGCTGTCTAACTTTTTTATATTGTTGTCATCAGGGCATATTCCGCGGAGAGCCACACCAAAGCTCTCTCCACTGGCAGTTTTCATATCACTGTTGTAGTACTGTTTTTCACACCTGAATCATTCGTTTACATCAGACCAGCCACAACTTTCCCAGAAGATAAAATGTTTGCTCTTTTTTACACCATCATTGCCCCAATATTCAACCCTCTGATCTACGTGCTGAGAAACACGGAGATGAAGAATGCCTTGAAGAAAGTTTGGCGTCCTCATGTACTTCTGGAAAGAAAGTAACTTTTCTGAAGCTTTTCTGCATTTCATGATGAGGTTCCATGAGATGATGGCTGGAAATAAGATTTCTCATCACCTCTGCTTGGATATTTAAGTGAAAAAAAAAAAAAAAAGCATATCCTGTATGTTCTGTTTTCACGCTGGCAGCTTACATAATTTTAAGCATTATTCTTATTCTCACCCTCCTTCATCTGTCTTAACAACTAAGGACTACGTTTATGCAAAATAGCCAGACTATATGATAAAAACAAAAACTTACATCACATATTTAGCATCCTATCGAAAAAAAATAAATCATGCACATTTTATGCCTTAAAATGTTGAGAAACTGAATAAGACATTACCTTCCATTTTCAAACTTTTATTCGACTATACAAGCACATTACTCATGTATAGTTCATGAACGATCAAAAACTGAGCAACACCAAGCTCAAAAACTGATAAAAAACTGAGCAGAAGCCAGATTGAGTCAGAAATTATCAATATACCAGAACTCCACCTTGTACCCCTGTATAATTACAATTACCCTACAAAATCACTATTTTTGTCTTTAAAATAAATTTATATCTATTTTTGTATTCTATGGAAAAGATAGCAATAGAAATTACACTCTTGTGTCCAGTTCTCTATTATTGTTTTTATTACTCATTCATTATGTATTGACTTCTCTGATTGCTTTCATTGATCTACAGCATCTCATTGAATAAATATGTGACCATTAATTTATCCATTCTTCTGGTGCTAGGCATTTGGCTCATTTCTCACTTAGAGCTATTAAGAGTAGTACTGCTTTAAACATTTTGGAATGTCTTTTGGTGTATGTATGTCTTCTATTGTTTCTTTTTAATATGTTTTACATTGTAAATTTTAATACTTAAAATTTTAAGATAGTGGTACACCCCTGTATTAATAATATTTGCTAATATACTACTGACATAAACTAAAATATATTAAACTTTTAAATGTCACTAGAAAGACATTAAGGTGGATGCAATAAGAGGTTTAGAAATATGTGAAAGTTCTAACAATTTTAGAATTAATCAGTGGGGTCTGGAGTATATTAATCAATGCCAATCAAGCTACCAATCACAGATACAAAGAATAAGGCTGTTAGAAAGATAGCTTGTACAATGGAACTTAGGAAAAATTTCCAGAATGGAGTGTCAGGTAATGTTTACAAAATTAACATTTAGGTAATCATCACTGGGAAATATTTACAAATAAGATATTTACTAGAGGATATGGAGTTGCTTATCATAAGTAAAGCTGGAAAATTATTTACTTAGATTTTGAGTAAAAAGAAAACATGCATTTCAATGGCCTCTAAATAGGGGCAGTGGTTTCAGGTAAAGAAGGTATAAGCAGATGATGCCACCCTTAGCACAGAAAGTAAAGAGGAATTAAAGAGCCTCTTGAAAAGGTGAAAAAGGAGAGTGAAAAAGCTGGCTTAAAACTCAACACACAAAAAACAAAGATCATGGCATCCAGTCCCATTACTTCATGGCAAATAAATGAGGAAACAATGGAAACTGAGACAGACTTTATTTTCTTGGGCTCCAAAATCACTGTGAATGGTGATTGTAGCCATTAAATTAAAAGATGCTTGCTCCCTGAAAGAAAAGCAATGACAAATCTACACTGTATTAAAAAGCAGAGACATTACTTTACCAAAGGTCTGTATGCTCAAAGTTTTGGTTTTCCAGTAGTCATGTAAGGATGTGAGTACTGGACAGTAAAGAAAGCTGAGTGCCAAATATTGATGCCTTCAGACTGTGGTGCTGGAGAACATTAGAGATCCTTGGACTGCAAGGAGTCAAACCAGTCAATCCTAAAGGAAAGCGATCTTGAAAATCCATTGAAAGGACTGATGCTAAAACTGAAGCTCCAATACTTTGGCCACTTGCTGCAAAGAGCCAGCTCATTGGAAAAGATCCTGATGCTGGGAAAGATTGAAGACAGGAAGAGAAAGGGACAACAGAGGATGAGGTGATTTTATGGAATCACAGACTCAATGGACATGAGTTTGAGCAAGCCCCAGGAGTTAGTGAAGGACAGGGAAGGAGTCCATGGGGTCGCAAAGAGTTGGACATGATTGAGCAACTGAACAGCAGCAAATGCTAATGCTGGTTTGCAATGCTCACAAAAATACTTACATGTACACAAACACAAAATATAGACAATTACAACTTTCCAATAACTTCTATTATAGCACAAATGAGATAAATGTTCTTGAATTCAAAATCAAACTAAAAGAGAAAATATTAATTTTTTTCCAAAAGGTTATGACCACATTAAAAAAATAACCTTGAATATAGGGGA
Organism: Oreotragus oreotragus; assembly: GCA_006410675.1. NCBI lineage: Eukaryota > Metazoa > Chordata > Mammalia > Artiodactyla > Bovidae > Oreotragus > Oreotragus oreotragus. Next base: position 62,225 of record SJYX01010620.1, read on the forward strand.
ACATTATATTGAAAATAGATATTGCAGAGTATGTCACACAATGACTTCCTTTATTGAGGTCGTCAGACAAAAATATAATTTAAAAATATTTATTTTATAAAAATAATAATTTTCAAAACATGATATATGAATCTCAAAATTGTTCAGTGTTTAAAAATTAAATAAAAAATAATATTTTAATTTTAAATTTGATGGATAAGACAAAAAAGAAAGAAACAGTAAATATATTAAGAAGTTTATCTTATCTTAAGAAAGAAACAGTAAATAGAATTGCAGTTATTAACAAATTAACAGAACACAGAATTAGAAATACAAGAAGATAGAGATAGAGAATATAAAAAAGATATTAATATTCATTATCAATGAAGTAAAATAAAAATGAAAAACCAATGTTTATCAAACTCTAGGGTTTGGATAACAATGAGAAAAAAAATTAAAGTGCTGATTACTGAAAATTTTCCAGATTGATGATAATTTTGAAAGAATGAAATATTGCCTTTTTCAGCCACATTGATAGTCCTAGAGAGTATTATGCTTAGTGAAATAAATCAAAGACAAATATGATATGATAACACTTAAATGTGGAATCTAATAAACAATACAAGTGAATCATACACAAAACACAAACAGATTTACAGAAGTAGAAAACAAACCCATGATTATCAAGGGGAAAGAAAGGGGAGGAAGGACAAATTAGGAATATGTGGTTAACAGATAAAAACTACATATGTAAAACTGAGAAGCAATAAGAATTCACTATAGCACAGGCAATTATATTCAATATATTGTAATAACCTGTAATATTGACTCCCAACTGATGATTCACAGTTGTGTGTATCTTTTCCCTTTTGCCAAAAGGAAAGGAAAGTTCATTTGGTTTGATTATTTTCTCTTCCTTTTATATGCAAAACCCAATCTCCCATTTGAGAAATGGAAATAAATGTGGCAGTAAATAACCTGGGACTGAGAGGAATAGAGTACCAGCTGGATGGTATTTTTATTAAGTGACTCCTGTATCCATATTGCTTTGTTCTTTCCCTTTGGTTCCCTTTGTTGTTCCCCTCTCAAGAAGTAGAGACCTCCTCCAAACAAACCTCATGCTTCCTCAAGGCTACTAAGTCTCCCTCCTGCTTTTCAAACAAGAGCATTAGCTAAAGATGGCAGAATTTCCTGACCATCCTCAGGTCTGAATAAGAATGCTGCCTTCTAGAGACCCAGTTCCCAGAGCCATGCTAAAGCAAAGTGAAAAGCAAATTTACAGACTGAAAATTTCCAGGAGGCCTGAGGAATATAATCTTGGACAAGTGGTTAGTGATTATAGCAAGATTGCTTTAGAAACAGTTTTGGGAAAACAAATGCCCCTAGCTTCAAAGAATGAATTCTTATAATGCCCTATTTATATTTGGCTCTTGCAGATATCATTTCCTCCAGGCACAAGCGTAAAGCAGGTGACTACCACAGAATGCATGTGCACATTGCTTTAGCAGGTATACAAAAATGCCTCTGGCTTACTTGCAATTCAGAACAGGTGTAAACAAATTACGTCTTCTAATCAAAAGACCAAATTACATCCCTGTGGAAAGAATTCATACTTCTCTGTGAGTTCAGGATGGATTCAAGGGCACCAAACTCTTGATTTCCTTTGCAAAACAACAGAGCTTCTCCCAGAAAAACAATCCTGAAGATATTTGCAGAGAATTAATGTAACTTTGTTTGCATCACGGATTTGTAGTCTCCCACTTTATTTTGGGTTTATATGATTGAAAAGGGTTAGCACAGCTCTTACCAAAATTGGAGAATGTACTAAGCAGATATTTTCCTGAAGAACTGGAAACTAACCTGAAGGCAACTCAAAAATTGTCCTGATGTTTTTGCTTGTATTAGGCTAATGGCATGCTATTTGCCTTTTGTTCTCTTTAACTGTTATTGTAAGGTTGTACATTTAATTGTGGTACAGCAATAAGAGTACATGTTTTGGTGAGGTTTAGCCTTAATTGTATATTGCAGGCTGAATTGGAGTAGGGGAAATAACATTAAAATTTTGAAATGTTTGAGTTGTCTATGACTTTTGAGCATCTAATCTACAGAGATCAAGTGATGATTTTCCTAAAATAAATTAGACTGATTTATTTTTTTTAAAAAAACCATTCCACTTTCTTCATGAAAAATTGACCAACATCTCAAAGTTCTGAAGACAAAGTTTTTTATTTTTTTATTTTTTTTGTTCTTTTTTTTATATTTTATTTTAATTTTTTTTGTATTTATTTATTTTTTTACATGAACTCCCAAACATGAACCACCCTCCCACCTCCCACCCCACATCATCCCTCCAGATCAAGATGTTGCAGATGGGTTTGAAATCATAAATGCTAATCTGCATCTTAATTCTTATAACTTCATAGATGTATTTTTAGAGTGACCTACCATATCATCTGTCATTTATATTGCAAATAATTTGAAATATAGATTCAAATAATTCCACCATTGCTGTCCTTCATGATTCCTTGTCTGTTTTGTTTCCATCCAGAAGAGGCATCAGCAGTCTAAATGTAAACTAGATTATTTCTATAAGCTACTGTTTATTAACCTTCTGATTTGGGAAATTCATTCAGTTATTCTTTATCAGATTCTTTTGTAATGGAACAAAGGGACCATGTTCCCATGATTAAGCCATTCTAATAACTAGGCTCCTTTTTATTTAATAGTTTTCTTTATAACAATGTACTTAAATTTATTTAAAATGTAAGTTTTCATTTTATTGCTGTATAATAGACATAACATATGACTATAATTGTGACATTTTTAAAAGTGAACCATACAACATGAATACATGCTATTTAACCACCAATGACAGTGGAAGAGATCTTGCTGTCTCTTCATTTTTAACAAAGTGATCTGCTGTCATTTTGTTAAAAATGGAGGTAACAATAACAGAATAATAGTAGGAGACTATAATACCCCACTCACATCTATGTATAGATCAATTAAACAGAAAATTAACAAGGAAACACAAACTTTAAATGATACAATAGACCAGTTAGACCTATTGATATCTATAGGACATTTCACCCCAAAACAAGGAATTTCACCTTTTTCTCAAGTGCATACAGAACCTTCTCCAGGACAGATCACATCCTGGGCCATAAATCTAGTCTTGGTAAATTAAAAAAAAAAAAGAAAGAAAAGAAATCATTCCAAGCATCTTTTCTGACCACAATGCAGTAAAATTAGATAGCAATTACAGGAGAAAAAAATATTAAAACTTCCAAGATACAATAGACCAGTTAGACCTATTGATATCTATAGGACATTTCACCCCAAAACAAGGAATTTCACCTTTTTCTCAAGTGCATACAGAACCTTCTCCAGGACAGATCACATCCTGGGCCATAAATCTAGTCTTGGTAAATTAAAAAAAAAAAAGAAAGAAAAGAAATCATTCCAAGCATCTTTTCTGACCACAATGCAGTAAAATTAGATAGCAATTACAGGAGAAAAAAATATTAAAACTTCCAACATATAGACGCTGAAGAACATGCTTCTGAATAACCAACAAATTACAGAAGAAATTTAAAAAAATCAAAATGTGCATAGAAATGGATGAAACTGAAAACACAACAATCCAAAACCAGTGGGACATTGTAAAAGCAGTGCTAAGGGGAAAGTTCATAGCAATACAGGCATACTTCAAAAAACAAGAAAAAAGTTAAAAAAATAACCTAACTCTCAACCTAAGGCAATTAAAAAAGGAAGAAATGAAAAACCCCAGGCTGAGTAGAAGGAAAGAAATCTGAAAAATTAGGGCAGAAATAAATGCAAAAGAAACAAAAGAGACCATAGCAAAAATCAACAAAGCCAAAAGCTGGTTCTTTGAAAGGATAAATAAAATTGACAAACCATTAGCCAGACTCATCAAGAAACAAAGGGAGAAAATCAAATCAANATTGATTATATTCTTTGCAGCCAAAGATGGAGAAGCTCTATACAGATGTGTATAAGAGACAGTATTTCTCCCGGCAATCTTGATTCCAGCTTGTGTTTCTTCCAGTCCAGCGTTTCTCATGATGTACTCTGCATATAAGTTAAATAAGCAGGGAGACAATATACAGCCTTGACGTACTCCTTTTCCTATTTGGAACCAGTCTGTTGTTCCATGTCCAGTTCTAACTGTTGCTTCCTGACCTGCATACAGATTTCTCAAGAGGCAGGTTAGGTGGTCTGATATTACCATCTCTTTAAGAATTTTCCACAGTTTATTGTGATCCACACAGTCAAAGGCTTTGGCATAGTCAAAAAAGCAGAAATAGATGTTTTTCTGGAACTCTTTTTAGCTTCCAATTAAAATAAATAAATTTAAATTTAAAAAATAACATTTGTTTTTAATTTTAAAAAGTGATAATAGTAAAAATATATCTAAGACTTTCTTTGACATTGTTGTGGACACTATGGGGTCAGTTCATTTTCAGATAGTTCCTTGATCCAGCTTATACTTCTCAAGATCTATAGGCTCCTTCCTATGTAGTCAGTGCTAACTGCAGGGTTTTAATCTGTTGCACCTGTCACTTTGAAAGCGGTTCCCTCTGTTTATTTTAGCTTCTTCTGTTTGCTGGTCTCTTGTGTCTAATTCTACCCAGGGAATTCCCTGGTGGCTCAGATGGTAAAGTTTCTCTCTGCAATGCAGGAGATCCGCGTTCGATCCCTGGGTTGGGAAGATCCCCTGGAAAAGGAAATGGAAGCCCACTCCAGTATTCTTGCCTGGAAAATCCCATGGATGGCGGAGCCTGTTAGGCCACTGTCATGGGGTTGCAGAGAGTCAGACACGACTGAGCTACTTCATTTCACTTCTTCACTTCAGTGTCTAAATTCTGCGCTGACACAAGAGGGAGGTGGTGGTCACTTATTTAGGCTCACTTGTTCAGTCGTGCTGTGGGGAGGGAGGAACACTGCAAACACATATCACTGGTGTGTGGGGAGTGCTCGCAGTGTCTCAGCCACACTGGGTTTACCCCCACTCACGGCATGTGTGCTTTCCCTGTCTACACTGCTCAGACTCTAGGTTGTCCTGCCAGGAACTGTCTGATGCTGGCCCTGGGTTGCATGCACTCCCCAGTCTAAGCCACTTAGGTTCAGGTTCTCAGATACTTCACAAAGGCGCAGACTTGGTTAGTCCTGCATTTTGTGTCCTTCCCAAGTCCGAGCAGTTCAGGTGACCAGGTGCTTGGCGAGCACAGTCGCCCCTGGCTGCCTCTTATCACCTCCCCCATCCCAGCTGCTTTGTTTTCTGGGTGTACAACCAGCACACTTTCTCAGGTGTGTCATGTGTCTCTTCTGGGGAGCTGATTTCTGGCTGCGACCCTCCCAGCAGATGTGGACCATCCAGAATCCCAAGAATTATTGGTTAGCAATGAAGCCTGCTTGCAGTTTGGTAGACGATGCCTCTCTAGGGCCGAGATTGCCCCTTTCCTCCTCTGGCTGCCCTCGCCTGCCTTTCTCCATTGGGGGATGTGCTGGTCCACAGCTGGCTAACTCTGCTCAGTCCTTTGTTCTGTAAGCAGGCCTGGTGGTGTCGTCAATTTAGTTCAGTTCAGTTGCTCAGTCGTGTCCACATCTTTGCGACCCCATGAATCACAGCACGCCAGTTCTCTTTGTCCATCACCAACTCCCAGAGTTCACTCACGTCCACTGAGTCAGTGATGCCATCCAGCCATCTCATCCTCTGTTGTCCCCCTCTCCTCCTGCCCCCAATCCCTCCCAGCATCAAAGTCTTTTCCAATGAGTCAGCTCTTTGCATGAGGTGGCCAAAGTACTGGGTTTCAGCTTTAGCATCATTCTTTCTAAAGAAATCCCAGGGTTGTTCTCCTTCTGAATGGACTGGTTAGATCTCCTTGCAGTCCAATGGACTCTCAAGAGTCTTCTCCAACACCACAGTTCAAAACCATCAATTCTTTAGCACTCAGCCTTCTTCACAGTCCAACTCTCACATCCATAGATGACTACTGGAAAAACC
>SJYX01010620.1:75278-86260 GCA_006410675.1 Oreotragus oreotragus
TGGTACTTGCACAAAGACAGAAATATAGATCAATGTAACAAAATAGAAAGTCTAGAGATAAATCCTCATACCTATGGACACCTTATCTTTGACAAAGGAGGCAAGAATATACAATGGAGTAAAGACAATCTCTTTAACAAGTGGTGCTGGGAAAACTGGTCAACCACTTGTAAAAGAATGAAACTAGAACACTTTCTAACACCATACACAAAAATAAACTCAAAATGAATTAAAGATCTAAATGTAAGACCAGAAACTATAAAACCCCTAGAGGAGAACATAGGCAAAACACTCTCCGACATACATCACAGCAAGATCCTCTATGATCCGCCTCCCTGAATATTGGAAATAAAAGCAAAAATAAACAAATGGGATCTAATTAAAATTAAAAGCTTCTACACAACAAAGGAAATTATAAGCAAGGAGAAAAGACAGCCTTCAGAGTGGTAGAAAATAATAGCAAATGAAGCAACTGACAAAGAATTAATCTCAAAATATACAAGCAACTCCTGCAGCTCATTTCCAGAAAAATAAACGACCCAGTCAAAAAATGGGCCAAAGAACTAAATAGACTTTTCTCCAAAGAAGACATACAGATGGCTAACAAACACATGAAAAGATGCTCAACATCACTCAATGTCATAGAAATACAAGTCAAAACCACAATGAGGTACCATTTCATACCAGTCACAATGGCTGCGATCCAAAATCTATAAGCAATAAATGCTGGAGAGGGTGTGGAGAAAAGATAACCCTCTTAAACTGTTGGTGGGAATGCAAACTAGTACAACCACCATGGAGAACAGTGTCAAGATTCCTTAAAAAACTGGAAAGAGAACTGCCATATGACCCAGCAATCCCACTGCTGGGCATTTACACCAAGGAAATCAGAATTGAAAGAGACACATGTACCCCAATGTTCATTGCAGCACTGTTTATAATAGCCAGGACATGGAGGCAACCTAGATGTCCATCAGCAGATGAATGAATAAGAAAGCTATGGTACATATACATAATGGAGTATTACTAAGCCATCCAAACAAATACATTTGAATCCATTCTAATGAGGTGGATGAAACTGGAGCTTATTACATAGAGTGAAGTGAGCCAGAAAGAAAAATACCAATACAGTATACTAATGCATATATATGAAATTTAGAAAGATGGTAATGTAACCCTGTATGAAAGAGAGCAAAAGAGACACAGATGTATAGAACAGTCTTTTGGACTCTGTGGGAGAGGGCAAGGGTGGGATGATTTGGGAGAATGGCATTGAACATGTATAATATCATATGCGAAACGAATCGCCAGACCAGGGTCAATGCATGATACAGGATGCTTGGGGCTGGTGCAATGGGATGACCCAGAGGTACGGTATGCGGAAGGAGGTGGGAGGGGAGTTCAGGATGGCGAACATGTGTACACCTGTGGCGGATTCATGTTGATGTATGGCAAAACCAATACAATATTGTAAAGTAATTAGCCTCAAATTAAAATAAATAAATTTATATTTAACAACAACAAAAAAGAAATAGAAAGTCAAATTTAATTAGAAGAAACTAATACTGTATGAAATGGAGACAGACAGTTGGCTTTGGTAAATTATTGTAAAAGCCTTAGTTTCTTTATAGGCTTAATTTATTTGTGTATAAACTAAAATGTTCCTGTTTAATTTGGGGGTGGGGAAAAAATTTCAACTGGTTGTCTTTTTCCCATGCCCTTAATTAAAATAATGGCTTTGTTTATGTCTATTCAAATGAACAAGTGATTGATTCAAGTTGACCAAATCAGTATTTTAAATATCATTATAGATTAACCTTTATATAGGGAAGAGAGAGAGAGATGAGGAAATATTTCTATAATACAACTGGAAACATGAAACCTTACTTTTCAATAGCTACACTGTAAACTAATTTTAAATCTTAAAATTTTACAATAGATATAATTTAATTGTTTTAATGCTCCATTGCAAAGGACTTTTTCTTTTTGGATGTGACAGAATTAATTTTGTCTGTAAAAGAGAGTGATAAGCAGAGAATTTATAAATTAACTGATAAAATATAGCTACAAGATTAGGGCAGAAGATATGTAACAAAGTTTAGAAAAAGGTTTTAATTACTTATAATATATTTTTGGGATCCACACTGATAGTAAGAATACTTGGAGTATGTAATTATCAGTTCTATGTAATATTTGCAATTAGTATTGAGAGAAAAACTACATTCTTAGAGGCTATTGTCAACCACAAGTGAATTGTTTGTATTTCCATATGTCAAATCCATATTAAATCCATATGATTTAACAGATTGTTTATGAAGTGTTTCAAGAGTTCGTGTAAAAAAATAAATAAATACAAAAAAAAAAGCAATGAATACAGACCTTTGCAGGCAAAAAAAAATAAAAATCCCTTCTATTTAGAGCTGGAGAATTTGTCTAGTATACCTCAACATTTTCTTCCAGTTTAAAATAATTTTATGGCTTTAAAACCTTAATCTCTATATGAAAGTTATATTTAGTTAACTTTATTATTGACAGCCTCACTGGTAACACAAGAATACATATAATAAAAATATCAATTAGTACTTCAATGGCTAATAAAACAATGACTATTGAGTTGAGTGTTTTGTGACAAAATATAAAATATTTCACCATTTTACAAATGTTGTTCAGTTGTTAATTCATGTCTGACTCTTTACAACCCCATGGACTGCAGCACGCCAGGCTCCCCTGCCCTTCACTATCTTCAGGAGTTTGCTCAAATTCATGCCCATTGAGTTGGTGAAGCTGTCTAACCATCTCATCCTTATCCATCCATCCTCTTCTTTTGCCTTCAATCTTTCCAAGCAACAAGGTCTTTTTCAATGAGAGATAGCATAAATTTAGAGGACTAAGTGTTTTGTACCAATTTCACACACCGCAGTGCAATTAATAATGGATTCTAGACCACAAATGTATGTCTTCAGAAAGCCTTTCCCACACACCTTCATGTACTTTTTCTCTGAACTATACAGTGTAAAATTTTTACATGTGGTTTCTGTAAAAGTCTTAGATTGGACAAATAAGGAGGAGAAAGTAACATTCCAATTCAAACCACTGAGAAAATTATTGCTCTTAAAATATGATACAGTGAGTTAAAAGCAAAGTCATGAAGGTAAAACTTCCTTTTGCTTCTCTGTTTTTAGTTTTAGCTACAATTCTATTCTGTGGTTGATTTAGTATATGATTTTTATTAATGTGCCAGAAATAAACATATTCCTGTTATAAAATGTTAGAATTTCACTATCTCAAATCAGTAATGAAAATATAACTAAGCAATCAAAAATTTTCAAACCAATTACATTGGGTTCTTGCATAGTTTCTATCTTCCTCTTTGTAAATATACATGTATCATTATATAAATAAATACTTAATTTTATATTCTACCTCATTTTAAAATTATTTTGAAGCAGGATATTTTCTATTAGTGAATATTTTCAGGTTTTTAGTTTTTTCTATATCGTTAAAGGTAAACTTTGTAATACTTATGGTTAATTGTGCTTTTAACAAATTTGAGTTTGTAGACATACAGAGCAATGTTTCTTTTCAAGAACTTGTATATTTTTTTTAGAAGTGGGAAATATTTGGCAGCCAATCATTATTTTTAAACAATTTGACTGGTTGTTCAAATATTTATATTTATTAACATTTACTTTGAACCTAATGTTCTTAAAGATGGACTTGTGAAAATCATGAAACTAATCAGAAACAAAAAATACTATCAAATTTTCATTTTGTGAATCTGGAATTATGTTCATTAAACATAGTTTCATGATATTATTGTGATTTAATTAATATTTATTGGACTAGAATTAATTTACAATGTTGTGTTTACTTTCTGCTGCACAGCAAATTTAATCAGTTATACACATAGATATATCTGTTCTTTTAGATTCTTTTCCCAATGGGTCATTATACAGTACTGAGAAGAGTTCCCTGTGTTATAGAGCAGGTCCTTATTAGTATCCATTTTATTTATAGTAGGTTGTTTATGTCAATTTTAGTCTCCCAGTTTATGTCTCCCTCCTTTCCCCTTGGTAACCATAAGTTCTCTTTATCTACATCTCAAATTCTATTTTCATTTTTGCAAATAACAGAAATAACAGACATTATTGTTATTATAGGTTTCCTCCATGAATATTTCTAATACCAACTTATGCATTATGTCCTTTGCACTGGACCATGGAAAACAGAAATAATGTCACTGTGTTTATTCTCTCAGGACTATCTCAAAATAAGAACGTTGAAATCTTCTGCTTTGTCCAATTTTTATTTTGCTACATTGATATCTGGATGGGAAATTTGCTCATAATGATTTCTATTTTATGCAATCCTCTCATTGACCAACCTATGTATTTCTTCCTTAATTATCTCTCACTCTCTGACCTTTGCTACACATTGATGGTAGCAACCAAACTAATGACTGATTTACTGGCAGAAAGGAAAACCATTTCCTATAGTAACTGTATGACACAGCTTTTTATCCTTCACTTCCTTGGAGCCATCGAGATTTTTATCCTTACAGGGATGGTCTATGACCTCTATGTGGCTATCTGCAAGCCCCTGCACTACACCATTGTCATGAGCAGACCAAAGTGTAACACAATCATCATAGCTTTCTGTACTGGGGGACTTATACACTCTGCCAGTCAGTTTCTTCTCACCATCTTTTTACCATTCTCTGGCCCCAATGAGATTGATCACTGCTTCTGTGATGTGTATCTTTTGCTGAAATTGGCTTGCATGGATACATACAGGAATGGTATCCTGGTTGTTGTTAATTCAGGTCTGATTGCACTGTTGACTCTTGTTATTTTGATGACTTCTTATTTTCTGATATTACACACAATCAGGGATTATCCTGAAGAGAGCTGCACCAAAGCTCTTTCCACTTGCAGTTCTCACGTCACTGTTGTGGTCCTATTCTTTGTGCCTGTTTTCTTCATTTACATTAGACTAGTTGAAACTTTTCTGGAAGACAAAGTATTTGCTCTTTTTTACACCATCATTGCTCCCATATTCAACCCTCTGATCTGTACGTTGAGAACTTTGGAAATGAAGAATGCTGTGAAGAAAGTGTGGTATCATCAATTTCTTAAAAAAAGGCAGTGCTGCTGCTGCTGCTGCTGCTAAGTCACTTCAATCGTGTCCGACTCTGTGTGACCCCATAGAAGGCAGCCCACCAGGCTCCCCTGTCCCTGGGACTCTCCAGGCAAGAATACTGGAGTGGGCTGCTATTTCCTTCTCCAATGCATGAAAGAGAAAAGTGAAAGTGAAGTCGCTCAGTCTGTCCGACTGTTAGCGACTCCATGGACGGCAGCCCACCAGGCTACTCTCATCCATTGGATTTTCCAGGCAAGAGTACTGGGGTGGGCAGTAACCTGCATGAAAGAAAAAAATTTTTTTTTCAGAAAGTCACTTTAGGGCTAGAAATATCATGAGCCCTGGATAATATGGGATGATATACAAGGAGTTTACAGTGATTGCAAAAGCTGGGTACAGAATCTTCAGCATTTTCTCAGGTCTCTCCTGGTTGGGAAATTTAATTTTTTTCACGTTTATTTTCCCTCTTTTCTCTTCTCATTCCTGTCTCAAGAATTCCTTAATTTGACATTGTATTTTGACTGTGCAATAAAATATTTTATTTCTTCATATATATATATATATATATATATATATATATATATACAAAAGTTTTTTTTTTCTTTTGAAATGCTTAATTTTCTAGGAAATGGTAGGTGGGAAATAGTTGAAAGTGGATATACTGATAAGTTTATTCAAATTTACTAGATTTGAGTAAAATAATTATGTCAGTTCTTAAAGTGAAAGTAATAGTTAGTCATGTCCAACTCTTTGCAATCTCATAGACTGTAACTTGCCATATTCCTCTGTCCATGAAATTCTCCAGGCCAGAATACTGGAGTGGTCAACCATTCAGTTCTCCAGGGGATACTCTCCACCTAGAGATCTAACATGGGTCTTCCATTTTGCGTGAAGATTCTTTACCATCTGAGCTAACAGGCAAGCCTTCTTAAAATATGAGACCAATATTAAATAAGCATCCTTGAATACTGAAACATAAATTCTCTAGTAGCGTATAACCAATTCTCTAATTCTTCCTTTTGGATTGCCAATCTTATTCTAGGGTGTTCTTAATGACATAAACTAATAGGAAGTCATCTAATAGAGGACAAATATTATGAGATTTTACTTCCAGCTTCTCAGAAGAGAATATTTAAAGGAAGATTTTTGAGTTGAGGCTAGTAGGTAGATGAGTGTAACATTTAACTCCTTTGGCTACTTAGAGTTTATTACCACTCTTCTGTATTAAATCTGAATCTCCTTATAAAAAACAATAACATCTCTAAGTTTTTGCCAAACAAGATGCTTCTACAAAGACAGTCTCTCTTTCTCCCAAAAAGGAAAAGCAAATCCTAAACCTTCTGGACAATGTAGGATTCTCTTCTAGTTCAATTTGCAATCTTTCTTGAATAATCTGTCACAATAAGAAGAGATTGTGTAATGAAAAGAATAAAATACTTAGGAATATATCTACCTAAAGAAACTAAATATCTATATATAGAAAACTATAAAACACTGATTAAAGAAATCAAAGAGGACACTAATAGATGGAGAAATATACCATGTTCATGGATTGGAAGAATCAATATAGTGAAAATGAATATATTACCCAAAGCAATCTACAGATTCAATGCAATCCCTATCAAGCTACCAGCGGTATTTTTCACAGAACTAGAACAAATAATTTCAAGATTTGTATGGAAATACAAAAAACCTCGAATAGCCAAAGCAATTTTGAGAAAGAAGAATGGAACTGGAGGAATCAACTTACCTGACTTCAGGCTCTACTACAAAGCCACAGTCATCAAGACAGTGTGGTACTGGCACAAAGACAGAAATATAGATCAATGGAACAAAATAGAAAGCCCAGAGATAAATCCACACACATATGGACACCTTATCTTTGACAAAGGAGGCAAGAATATACAATGGAGTAAAGACAATCTCTTTAACAAGTGGTGCTGGGAAAACTGGTCAACCACTTGTAAAAGAATGAAACTAGATCACTTTCTAACACCACACACAAAAATAAACTCAAAATGGATTAAAGATCTAAATGTAAGACCAGAAACTATAAAACTCCTAGAGGAGAACATAGGCAAAACACTCTCCGACATAAATCACAGCAGGATCCTCAATGATCCGCCTCCCAGAATACTGGAAATAAAAGCAAATATAAACAAATGGGATCTAATTAAAATTAAAAGCTTCTGCACAACAAAGGAAACTATAAGCAAGGTGAAAAGACAACCCTCTGAATGGGAGAAAATAATAGCAAATGAAGCAACTGACAAACAACTAATCTCAAAAATATACAAGCAACTTATACAGCTCAATTCCAGAAAAATAAACGACCCAATCAAAAAATGGGCCAAAGAACTAAATAGACATTTCTCCAAAGAAGACATACGGATGGCTAACAAACACATGAAAAGATGCTCAACGTCACTCATTATCAGAGAAATGCAAATCAAGACCACAATGAGATACCACTTCACACCAGTCAGAATGGCTGCGATCCAAAAGTCTTCTAGCAATAAATGCTGGAGAGGGTGTGGAGAAAAGGGAACCCTCTTACACTGTTGGTGGGAATGCAAACTAGTACTGCCACTATGGAGAACATTGTGGAGATTCCTTTAAAAACTGCAAATAGAACTGCCTTATGACCCAGCAATCCCACTGCTAGGCTTACACACCAAGGAAACCAAAATTGAAAGGGACACATGTACCCAATGTTCATTGAAGCACTGTTGATAATAGCCAGGACATGGAAACAACCTAGATGTCCATCAGCAGATGAATGGATAAGAAAGCTGTGGTACATATACACAATGGAGTATTACTCAGCCATTAAAAATAATACATTTGAGTCAGTTCTAATGAGGTGAATGAAATTGGAACCAATTATACAGAGTGAAGTAAGCCAGAAAGAAAGACACCAATACAGTATACTAACACATATATATATGGAATTTAGAAAGATGGTAATGATAACCCTGTACGTGAGACAGCAAAAGAGTCACAGATGTATAGAACAGACTTTTGGACTCCGAGGGAGAGGGAGAAGGTGAGATGATTTGGGAGAATGGCATTGAAACAAGTATACTATCATGTAAGAAACGAATCGCCAGTCTATGTTTGATACAGGATACAGGATGCTTGGGGCTGGTACACAGGGATGATCCAGAGAGATGATATGGGGTGGGAGGTGGGAGGGGGGTTCAGGATTGGGAGCTCGTATACACCTGTGGCAGATTCATGTCAATGTATGGCAAAACCAATACAGAATTGTAAAGTAAAGTAAAAATATTTTTTTAAAAGAGATTGTAAAATTAATACTCAAAACTTAAAAAAGAAAAAAAAATAGTGTGTAATTAAATGTATGAAAAATATACAATGCTAAATTAGTCTTTGCTTCTATGATTGGGATCAGGAATTTAGATATACTGAAGATGGCTTATCTAAGTTCCATGATGTCTGGGGTCACAGCTTAGATAATTCAAAAGTTGGGAGGGAGCTAGAATAAGGGATATATGTATACATATGGCTGATTCATGTTGAGGTTTGACAGAAAACAGCAAAATTCTGCAAAGTAATTATCCTTCAATAAAAAAATAAAATAAAATTTAAAAAAGCTCATTAACTGGAAACTGAAATCTTTCAACACCTTGAATTGCATTCCTGGAAGCTGAGCTTGGCTGTGAGCTGGGAACTCAGCTGAGCTGATGGCCTTAAAACTCTGCATCTGTCCTGTATGTGCAGATTTTCAATGGACTAGTTTCGGCTTCTGCATAGTATGGAAGCTGTGAAAAAATATTATTCATTTTTACACCTTCTATTGCTGTGCTTTCTAAGTAGTTAAATATCCAGTGAAACCATTAACAAATGTCATGCTTAGGAACAGTCCTACACATCTAGACATCTTGTCTATACAAACTAGATAATCAAATGCATTGGCTGAGGTTTTGACTACTGAGAATAATTTATTCACTTATCTTTTGGGGAATATTCATGTTTGAGGCTATAATGCTATAACATTCCATGTTGAGTCAGTGTCAGATTTTCTGGTAGAACTAAAAGCAAATAGATGCAATTGTGTGTTTCCTCCTTGGCCAACTCACCATAAGACCACAGTTGTTGACTGAGGGAAAAGACAATTTTGCAAGGGTTTCATGAACATTTCTTAAGTGTATGAGACATGTTCAAATCTAACCTCTTAGATATCATTCTCACTTGATGTGTTGCTGGCAATAACTGAGCTTCTTCGTGGTGGAAAATTTACCACTCTGTTTTTCAGTTCAGTTAAGTTCAATTCATTTGCTCAATTGTTTCTGACTCTATGTGACCCCATGGGCTGCAGCTCACCAGGCTTCCCTGTCCATCACTAACTCCCAGAGATTGCTCAAACTCATGCTCATCAAGTTGGTGATGCCATTCAACAATTTCATCCTCTGTTGTCCCTTTATACTGCTGCCTTCAGTCTTTCCCACCATCAGGGTCTTTTCCAATGAGTCAAATCTTCACATCAGGTAGCCAAAGTATTGGAGTTTCAGCTTCAATGTCTGCCCTTCCAAAGAATATTCAGGAATGATTTCCTTTAGGATTGACTGGCTTGATCTCCTTGCCATCCAAGGGACTCTCAAGAGTCTTCTCCAACACCACAGTTCAAAACTATCAATTCTTTGCCACACAGATTTCTTTATCGTTCAACTCTCACATCCATACATGACTACTGGAAAAATCATAGCTTTGACTAGACGGACCTTTGTTGACAAAGNACTCTCAAGAGTCTTCTCCAACACCACAGTTCAAAACTATCAATTCTTTGGCACACAGATTTCTTTATCGTTCAACTCTCACATCCATACATGACTACTGGAAAAATCATAGCTTTGACTAGACGGACCTTTGTTGACAAAGTAATGTTTCAACTTTTTAATTTGCTGTCTAGGTTGGTCATAGCTTTTCTTTCAATTTCATGGCTGCAGTCACCATCTGCAGTGATTTTGGAGCTCAAAAAATATAAATAAATAAATAAAGCCTCTCACTGTTTTTATTGTTTTCCCATCTATTTTCCATGAAGTGATGGGACCAGATGCCATGGTCTTAGTTTTCTGAATGTTGAGTTTTAAGCCAACTTTTTGACTCTCCTCTTTGACTTTCGTCAAGAGGCTTTTTAGTTTTACTTCGATTTCTGCCATAAGAGTGGTGTCATTTGCATATCTGAAGTTATTCGTCTTTCTTCCCAGAAATCTTGATTCTAGCTTGTGTTTCATCCAGCCTGGTTTTTTGCATGATGTACTGTGCACGTATGTTAAATAAGCAGGGTGACAATATATAGCCTTGGCATACTCCTGTTCCTATTTGGAACCAGTCTGTTGTTCAATGTCCGGTTCTAACTGTTCCTTCTTGACCTGCATACACATTTTTCAGGAGGCAGGTCAGGTGGTCTGGTATTCCCAGCTTTTTCAGAATTTTCCAGAGTTTGTTGTGATCCACACAGTTAAATGTTTTGGCGTAGTTAATAAAGCAAAAGTAGATGTTTTTCTAGAACTCTCTCGCTTTTTCAATGGTTCAGTGGATGTTGGCAACTTGATCTCTGGCTCTTCTGCTTTGTCTAAGTCCAGACTGAACATCTGGAAGCTCATGGTTCATGTACTGTTAAAGCCTGACTTGAAGAATTTTGAGCATTATTTCGCTAGAGTGTGAGATGAGTGCAAATGTGCAGTAATTTGAACATTCTCTGGCATTGCCTTTCTTCGGGATTGGAATGAAAACTGACCTTTTCCAGTCCTGTGGCCACTGCTGAGTTTTCCAAATTTGCTGGCATATTGAGTGCAGTATTTTAACAGCATCATCTTTTA
>SJYX01010620.1:89807-130157 GCA_006410675.1 Oreotragus oreotragus
TGCAGGATGCAGGATGTTGGGGCTGGTGCATGATGATGATCCGGAGGGATGATGTGGGGTGGGAGGTGGGGGGGGGGTTCATGTTTGGGAGTTCATGTGCACCCATGGCGGATTCATGTCAATGTATGCCAAAACCAATAGAGTACTGTAAAGTAAAATAAAGTAAAAATAGATTTTTTAAAAAAAGTAAAGGAAGTAGATTGAGTTGGTAAGTACTAATGAAAAGAAAGGTAGTATTCATATTAGTGTCAAGCAAAATTAACAGAAGAAAAAGTATGTCGATAGTGTTAATGACATTTCATAGCATTAAGAAACTACAAAATTTCTATGGAAATAGAAGTTTGTATATTCTATGGAAATAGAGGTTTATAAACCTGTTGAGATCATATGGACAGCTACAGTTCACTTGAACCAAAGACTCCAGAATATGCATTCCATTTAAGCACACAGAGATTACCTTTTTAAATACCATATGTTGTGCTATAAGTTAATTTTCTTCAAATACACATTACTTTGACCACCTCATCTGATGATAATGCAGTTAAGTTTCTATTGCAATAAGCATATATTTTAAACAAGTTGAAAGTTAAAACTATACAATAAAGCCTCTAATGAAGTTGGGAGGGTTATTTCAATTTGAAGCAACACACAGAATGTTTTTCATTCTCTTTCCAAACAGTTTATTCCATAGTAAACCAAACCTCGAAAATTGTTCTAGAGTTTCCCTGACAGTTCAGTAGACTTTGCCTTCCAGTGCAGGAAGTGTAGGTTCGATCCCTGGATTGAGGAGTTAAGATTCCACATGCCTCATGACCAAAAACCCAAAGCATAAAACAGAAGCACAGAAGCAATATTGTAACAAATTCAATAAAGACTTTAAAAATGATCCACATCAAAAAATAAAATTAAAATCCTGTTTTTGATTTTCTTGGCCTTTGGCTTCTTCAGTACTTTCTAGTATTTCATCTGTTCAGACATTATCTCTTAGTTCTTCCTCAAATTTTGTTTCAACATAAACAACATGATTTATAGTCTCAGTATTGAACAAAAGTGGGCTTTCAGTTTGTACTCACATTCCTCAGAGTATAAGGAATTAATAGCTCTGACGTAACTTTTTTTTTTTAGTGTTAGATTTTATAAAGTTTATTTTTTAATTACATTTTATTTTTTATGGTTTCTTTTTTTTTTAATTTTACTTTACAATACTGTATTAGTTTTGCCATACATCAACATGAATCCACCATGGGTGTAGGACTTGGCCAGCTTTTCTCTGGGGAGCTGTCTCATCCTTACAAAAAGTGAGAAGGAGGTTGGGGGTTATAATCTCCAAGGTCATCTATTTAAATACCTCTTGGAAATCAAACAGAAGGCTATGTGTACATTTCCATTCCCAGAAACACAGAGGAGATATAACTTTTGGTAGAAAACAAAAGCACTATTCAACATAAATGCCAGTGATGATTCAGTTTTAAAAAACTGAATGATTTTTAGAGCATCTAAAAATTTAGATGATTTTAGTTTCAAATATCAGAGAGCAATTGCTATTTCTGTAAGAACAGTAGAAAAGTCCCAGAACCAGGATTCATGTGAGCTGATTTTAAGATAAAATTCATTAACTTTAGCAGTGTGGTTAAGATTCTGACTGCATTAAAAATATTGCTACCATTTACTTAGAGATAAAGTATTTTATCTAATGAGATAATCATCTGGTAAGTAAAATTTCAATCAACCTATAGTAAATAATAACTACTTTCAAATATAAAAGATAAATTTTGCATATACAATTTGAATTAAATTTTATCTATAAACATGCTGATTACATTGTTAATTCCCCTTGTCATATGCCTCAACAGATGTCAAAATTAAGCAGAAGTTTGGTATGATTTTGAGAAATTCAAGGAGAAATGATAGCATTTGTGTCACACAGGGGTTATATTAAAGAAAAGAAGAAGAAAACTTACACTTATGGCAGAAGAGAAAAAAAATATTAAAGAGAAAAAGGGGTACAGATAAAATAAGGGAATGTACTGATATAGAGATTCATCACTCTTGTGCCTCCTTTGCTGCTCTGCATAATAAATATTTCGTGAGTAATTTAAAAAGCAAAATGTTACAATATAGAAAAGCTTAGTATCAGAGGAAAATGTCAAGATAGAGCAATGTCAAGATAGAGCAAACTCTTTCAGGAAGATTGAAAACAAAATGAAGAGTTACACAGAGAGCAAATACAATTTGTTTAGTCAAGAATTGGTACAGGTGTTAAGAGAAAACTTTGCAGCTATTGGGAAACATTCAGCTTATTCACGACTTTTTGTGTGAGACAACTTGTTTAGGAAGAAATAACAAAAACAAACAAACAAAAATAACATCGCCCTAGAATCACAAGACTAGTTTGTACCTGACAACCAAATCAGCAATATCTGGATAGTGAAAGAAAATTAAAATAAACCTAAAAACAGTCTTTAGTATTTATCAGTATTTANATTGGGAAACATTCAGCTTATTCACGACTTTTTGTGTGAGACAACTTGTTTAGGAAGAAATAACAAAAACAAACAAACAAAAATAACATCGCCCTAGAATCACAAGACTAGTTTGTACCTGACAACCAAATCAGCAATATCTGGATAGTGAAAGAAAATTAAAATAAACCTAAAAACAGTCTTTAGTATTTATCAGTATTTACTCAAATTATTAAGTATTTGGCTTCCTTTTTTATAAAAATAAATAAATAATAAAATGATCACTGGACACATTTGGATTAATGGCTCAATTCATATGAAATGTTTAAAACTTCTTCCAGGAAATATTAGGTATTATTATCATTACTTATCTTTTATGTCTATGAAAGACCTGTAATAAAAGTCAATTTTATATGAATTGCAATGGCTTCATTTTTAGCTATTAATATTTCAGCACATTTTTGTTTATTTTTTCATACTATATGAGATACTCAATCTATACACAATTATATGAAGAAAAACAAAGTGAAAGAGAAAATAATTGGTGTCCATTCTACCTGCACTACCATGAAATATTTATACTAGAAATGCTCATATTAAAAAGGATAAATTTGTTGTCATAAATAATGAATTTGTCCTAGCAATTTTAGCCATTGTAGTTTATTATATGAAATGTTCTCTTTAAATCACATAAATATGAAAATGAGGATATTGTATATATAAAATCAGTAACTCTAATATTAACAAAGGAAATTGGAAATAATGAGGAGATGTTAGAAATGTAAGTTATAATTTAAATAGCATGATTATGAAGTCTCTGATATTAAGTTGGAGGCTGTCAAGGAGAGACATTTTATTAGGATAACATCTAGTTAACATGAGAGAGACAGATTTTCAAACTATCCTGCCTATGAATTAATGGAATGTTTCTACTCNTTGGAAATAATGAGGAGATGTTAGAAATGTAAGTTATAATTTAAATAGCATGATTATGAAGTCTCTGATATTAAGTTGGAGGCTGTCAAGGAGAGACATTTTATTAGGATAACATCTAGTTAACATGAGAGAGACAGATTTTCAAACTATCCTGCCTATGAATTAATGGAATGTTTCTACTCATTTTTTTTTTTCAGTTAGAATATGCTTTCCTCCAGGATATGAGCAAATTGTCAAAATGACAATTCTTGGACTAAAAATATGCTTCTAAACTATAGAAGCATATTGGAAAATTAATTGGAAATGAAAGTATCTACAACTTAAACTAAAACTATTTAATAAAGTAACTTTTACTTATTTTTCTGATTATAGAAATATTAATATGCATAATATTCTAAAAATATTTTCTTGGTATATTTATTTACGAAATTGTCATTATTTCTTTAAAAAAATCATTGTAACCTAAAAGATAACAAAGTAAGGACATTATAATTAATCAAATTATAAAATATTCTATTATAAAAATTATTGAAGCCTGATCCCTATAAAGCAAGTGCCATTCATGTCTATATTATTGTTATTAGTCATTTTAGCAACATTTGCTTCTCAATTTTATGTATAATTACTGTTATTTTTCCTAATTTAAATTTAAAAAAAAAGCCACAGCTACTTTTGCTTCACCTGATACAGCATTTTCTTTACTGTTCTCCATAATGCTTGTAAATATATCAGACTTTTTTCCAGAATCAGGGCTTCTTCTTGCCCAGTCGCTAAGCGTGCCCAAATCTTTGTGACCTCATAGACTGTAGCACGCCAGGCTTCCCTGTCCTTCATTGTCTCCTGGAATTTGCTCAGATACATGTTCATTGAATCAATGATGACATCCAACCATATCATTCTCTGTTACCCCCACGCATCTTTCCCAGCATCAGGGTCTTTTCCAGTGAGTCATCTCTTCACATCGGGTGAACAAAATTTTGGAACTTCAGCTTCAGTATCAGTCCTTCTAATGAATATTCAGGGTTGATTTCTTTTAGGATTGACTGGTTTGTTCTCCTTGCTGTCCAGACTCTCAAGAGTCTTCTGCAGCATCACAGTTCAAAAGCCTCCATTCTTTGGTGCTTAGCCTTCTCTGTGGTCCAACTCTCACATCTGTACATGATTACTGGAAAAACCATAGCTTTGACTATATGGACCTATACTGATAAAGCTGAAATTTCTTATGCTGTCTAGGTTTGTCATAGCTTTTCTTCAGTGATGCAAATGAGTCACTTGTCTTGTGTGCAAGCAACTCACTGATNACTCAACATGATTACTGGAAAAACCATAGCTTTGACTATATGGACCTATACTGATAAAGCTGAAATTTCTTATGCTGTCTAGGTTTGTCATAGCTTTTCTTCAGTGATGCAAATGAGTCACTTGTCTTGTGTGCAAGCAACTCACTGATAAAGATAATAATGATTTAGCACAATATTTAAAAAAAAAACACATTCCACAAGAAAATTATCAGCATTTTAAATAAAAATAGGGTTCTATCCTGCAATTGCACAACTTACCTTTCTCTCTTCACTTTAAGCATGCTTGTTTGAATCTCCTAAGCAAACAAGCTACTTCAGGGAAAGAAATGTATCTTTCCTAAGCTCACTTTTCATCCCATACGTAAGATGACTGTGCATGTCTGTTTATACTAGAGCAAATGTACTTATTAACACTATTCTCTTTCACTGAAGAAAATAACCAGATCTTCTATATTATATAGCAAGATTTTCATGAAAAGTTTAGAATTAACTGCTTAAAAGTGTAGTATAGGAAGCTGATTTACAAAATGAATGTATTTCTCCAACACTCACTCTGATTGACACCATGCATAGTCAATATTTCTCATGCTAACCTGTCCTTTTTTTTCCAGGCAAACTCACTGAGTCTTCACGGTATTAGACCATGAAATATACCAAAGACATCACTGAATTCATTATCTTGGGACTTTCCCAGAACATGAAAATCAAACATGTGTGCTTCCTACTATTCTTATTTTGTTACATAGCTATTTGGATGGGAAACTTGCTCATCATGATTTCTATCACATGCAGTCAGCTAAATTATCAACCCATGCATTTCTTCCTTAATTACCTTGCTCTGTTAGATCTGTGTTATACCTCAACAGTGACACCCAAGTTAGTCACTGACTTGTTGGCAGAAAGAAGTACAATTTCATACACTGACTGCATGGCACAGCTCTTTGCCATGCACTTCTTTGGGGTGATTGAAATCTCTGACCGTCCTCTCTGGTCAGAGGATGGCCTCCAGCCACTATGTGGCCATCCACAGGCCCCTGCACTGCACCGTCATCATGAGCAGGCACAGACTGTGCCACGGTCAGTGCTTGTTGTACTGGGGCATTTCTGCACTCCTTTGTCCAAGGTCTCCTCACCATTAACTTACCATTCTGTGGTCCCTATGAAACAGATCACTATTTCTGTGATGTGTATCCTTGGCTGAAACTGGCCTGCATGGACACCTATGGAGTTGGGATCCTAGTGGTGGCCAATGCAGGCATGATGGGGTTGGTGATCTTTGTGGTCGTGATGCTGTCCTACATTTTGATATTATACNGAAACAGATCACTATTTCTGTGATGTGTATCCTTGGCTGAAACTGGCCTGCATGGACACCTATGGAGTTGGGATCCTAGTGGTGGCCAATGCAGGCATGATGGGGTTGGTGATCTTTGTGGTCGTGATGCTGTCCTACATTTTGATATTATACACCATCAAGGCTGACCCTACAGAAAGCCCGTACAAAGCTCTTTCCACTTGTAGTTCCCTCATCACAGTTGTGGTTCTGTTCTTTGTGCCTATTCTCTTTATTTACATTAGAACCAACACAACATTTCCAGGAGACAAGGTGTTTGCTCTCTTCTACACCATCATTGCTCCCATGTTCAACCCTCTGATTTACAGTCTCAGAAATTCAGAGATGAAGAATGCCCTGAGAAAGATGTGGTTCCATAAACCATTTTTTATTGCAAGGCAAATCATCTGAAAGTCACTTTGCCTTCTCATTACACATCCTATTCAAGTGATATTTGCTTATTTTAGTTTAATAACCAAATGGAACTTACACTAGAAAAACTAAGCATAAACACTAGCATTAGTTAAAATCCTTTCTTCTATCAATCCATGTTTCTTATTAACATCTTCCCCTAGTCACCATTTCGTTGTTGAAGTTACACTTTGCTTTGATTTTTTTTTCTCTTTCCCTAAGTCACTAAATGGAGGTTACTATTGCTTCCCTGGTGGCTCAGAGGTTAAAGCGTCTGCCTCCAATGTGGGAGATCCGGGTTCGATCCCTGGATCAGGAAGATCCCCTGGAGAAGGAAATGGCAATCCACTCCAGTATTCTTGCCTGAAGAATCCCATGGACGGAGAAGCCTAGTAGGTTACAGTCCACGGGGTCGCAAAGAGTCGGACACGACTGAGCGACTTCACCTTCACCTTCATTCTAATCTCCTCATACTTTAGTTCCATGAAATGAATCTCCAAATGTACATAAGCTACAGTCATGTTGATCATCCCAGACAGAAAGTCCATAGAACCTTGCTATACTCCCTGCAGTCTCATAAAGAAGGAGTATCTGAAATTTAAAGTCTTATTTTCTACTCATGTGAGGACTTCCCATATTCATTGCAACTCTTTGAAAAGCAAAAATGTAGGAACTGAACAACAAAAATATGATTTATGTGAGAATCACTATATAAAAATTGAAACATGTTTCTAAAGTGATTTTAATGAAATCATCTTAAAAATATAAAAATTAATAATTATTTAACCTTTTACCATAACAATATCTTCATATATACTGAAAAATTAGTTTGGAAATAAAAAAGGTACCTATATGATTTATTGCTCAAATTGAGATAATTTGAGTATAAAAAGAGGAGTTCTGCTAATAATTATGGTGAAATAATGGACATAAAATGGGATTGTGTCAAGCAAGTAGGATGTTTGCCCACTTTCCAATGTCTGAGATGTATGGATACTCCTCTAGTGAAAAGGTTAGTGGCAGGAACATTGCAAAAATCTGTATGTTATCTTAGTTGAAGCCAATGGGGTTGTAAAAAAAGAAGTAAATGGTGGTCCTNCATAAAATGGGATTGTGTCAAGCAAGTAGGATGTTTGCCCACTTTCCAATGTCTGAGATGTATGGATACTCCTCTAGTGAAAAGGTTAGTGGCAGGAACATTGCAAAAATCTGTATGTTATCTTAGTTGAAGCCAATGGGGTTGTAAAAAAAGAAGTAAATGGTGGTCCTGAAACTATTCAATCTAGTGTATACTTTCGGTTTTCCATTACCATCACGTTGCTGTGCCCTCCTTCAGGGGATCTTACCCATCCAGGAATCCAACCCAAGCCTCCTGCATTTCCTGCATTGCAGGCATATTCTTTACCAGTGTCATCTGGGAAGCCCAAAACAAAGGGTACACATTTTCAATTTCTATAGAATTTCTATACACTTTGATATCCCTAGATATATATAGAATTAAGAAGTATCTCTTTTCAAATAATTGAATT
Source organism: Oreotragus oreotragus (assembly GCA_006410675.1). Lineage (NCBI taxonomy): Eukaryota > Metazoa > Chordata > Mammalia > Artiodactyla > Bovidae > Oreotragus > Oreotragus oreotragus. The sequence continues at coordinate 97,780 of SJYX01010620.1, forward strand.
TTTTTTCTTAATTCTTAAACGAAATAAGATTAATTGGACATCATGAAAATGACTTAAAGGGGAAGAATAATGTATTATATTGCACATGTATAGGGGCTTCCAAGGTGGAGCTAGTGGTAAAGAAGCCACCTGTTAATACAGGAAAGGGAAGAGATGTGGGCTCAGTCCCTGGGTGGGGAAGATCTCCTAGAGGAGGGCATGGCATCCCACTCCAGTATTCCTGCCTGGAGAATCCCGTGGACAGAAGAGCTTGGCAGGCTACAGTTCATAGTGTTGCAAAGAGTTGGACAAGACTGAAGTAACTTAGGAGCAGCAGCAGCAGCACATGTGAAGGGAAAAAAAAATTATAGATAGACTGAATATGTAAATGAATCCATATAGGGAAAGACAAAATAATGTCATAGCACAGTGTATAATGAAAAATTTCAGAGGAGTTCAAATGTGGAAATAAGGGGAATATTCATATAGGTACTAAATATTTAAAAGAATTGTTATTAGAGCAATTGATAACCTAGCTAATTCTATGAATTATTATGAAGTCTACATCATGGTGTATGCTAGTTTGCATTAGTTCATTAAAGGTCCCTTGAGGCAATGAGAAAATTATTAAGAGTATTTCCAATAAAATTATTATTATAAAATGTTGAGTTACTCTAAAATTGTACTAATAGTAGAGATGACAGTTATGATTCAAGTGATTTATTAAAATATGAATTTAGTAACAAGTGAACAGGAAGCATGCAGGTAAATAATATCTTACTAAGTGAGGGGCCCTAAAAAGACCTTATTCTTTTTTTTTTTCTCTATTGTTTAGAGATATGAGTAACTAGCTCATAAGCTAATTGTGATGCTGAAAGGAAATGTGTAATATCATTCTTAGAAATTGTTCAAAATTGTTCTGCCATTGTTCTTATTTATAATGTTATATTAGAAATATATATCTTATTTCTAATAATAATATTAGAATACAATTCTAATAATTTATTTAAATTAATTTGTGAAACAGTAATTTTATAATAAACATTTTATTTTTACTTTTTAAATTTTATTAGAAACATAAGCAGATGATTTATGTGGCTTATGTTTATGCATGTTTAAGTAACATTATTATAATAATTGCCATTGTTCTTATTTATAATGTTATATTAGAAATATATATCTTATTTCTAATAATAATATTAGAATACAATTCTAATAATTTATTTAAATTAATTTGTGAAACAGTAATTTTATAATAAACATTTTATTTTTACTTTTTAAATTTTATTAGAAACATAAGCAGATGATTTATGTGGCTTATGTTTATGCATGTTTAAGTAACATTATTATAATAAAATATGATTTCAATCTTCACAAGATATATGTGATCATTTTTCTTATAAAGCTCTATAAACTCTAGTTCTAAAATATTGATCTAATTATCTACATTATTTTACAGAGGTGTAAATTAAAACTCAGCAGATAAAATTCTTTCTAAGCAGCAAATGGCAAAGTACAGTTAAGACAGTTAAGTAGTCAGGTTTGTGTGTGTGTGTGTGTGTGCTAAGTTGCTTCAGTAGTGTCTTTCTGTGACCCTATGGACTATAGCCTGCTAGGCTCCTCTGTCCATGAGATTATCCAGGCAAGAATAGTGGAGGGGCTTGCTATGACCTCCTCCAGGGGATCTTCCAGACTCAGGGACTGAACTCATGCCTGTTATGTCTCCTGAATTGGTAGGTGGGTTCTTTACCACTAGCACCACCTGGGAAGCCCCCTAAGTAGTCAGGTAAGGGAAACAAAAAACCATAAAATTGAGGGCAACACTCAAAGTTTTATTCAAAGCTTTTCAGCAAGGAAGAAGTCATCATAAAAGCAGAGATCAAAGGTTTCATCCTCAATCATGACATGTATTAGTAGTTCAGTTCAGTTCAGTTACTCAGTCATGTCTGATGCTTTGTGACCCCATGGACTGTGGCATGCATTTATAGTAGAAAAAGCAGAAAATAGAGTGGAATGGGATTATCAGACTAGATAAAACTGAGAAACACCTGGTTTAGTTTTTAAGCAAAATAGATAGTTGGGTAAATGAATCTTACTTCTTCAAAGATAGTCTTAACACCATTAAATTCCATCAAATAATTGCTCAAAAATTACATTTTTTTCTCTCTACCCTACATATATATGCATATATATATATACATGCATATATATGAATTGCTTTGCTGTACACCTAAAACTAGCACACTATAAATCAACTATAATTTTTAAAAGTACTACACATCCAGAAGCATATAAGAGAAGAAGGCCCAGGTCACAGATGGAGACTTATCTCAAACTTGGATAACAGTTCTCNCATCAGACTTCCCTGGTAGCTCAGCTGGTAAAGAATCCACCTGCAATGCAGGAGACCCCTGGTTGATTCCTGGGTCAGAAAGATCCCCTGGAGAAGGGAAAGGCTACCCCTTACAGTATACTTGGGATTTCCTGATGGCTCAGTTGGTAGAGTCTGCCTGCAATGTGGGAGACCTGGGTTCAGTCCCTGGTTGGGAAGATCCCCTGGAGGAGAACATGGCAACCACTCTGATATTTGTGCCTGGAGAATCCCTATGGACAGAGAAGCCTGGTGGGCTACAGTCCATGTATCCATAGAGTCAGATACACCTAAGCACAGTAGCAGAATATATATATATTCCCAACACAGACTCGATGGACGTGAGTCTGAGTGAACTCCGGGAGATGGTGACAAACAGGGAGGCCTGGTGTGCTGTGATTCCTGGGGTCGCAAAGAGTCGGACACGACTGAGCGACTGAACTGAACTGAGTCTGATCTATATCTGTCTCTTATACACATCTGGTACAGATAAAATAAGGGAATGTACTGATATAGAGATTCATCACTCTTGTGCCTCCTTTGCTGCTCTGCATAATAAATATTTCGTGAGTAATTTAAAAAGCAAAATGTTACAATATAGAAAAGCTTAGTATCAGAGGAATGTCTGATCTATATTCTGTTAAATACTATTTTAGGATTATTCTACATTTGAATTTAGATAGTAAGTGAAAATCTTTTAGAGATAAATCATCTATTTTGAAGAACTAAGGGATTTATATTTTCTTTTTGTAGCGAAGTCAGTTGTGGTTTATTTATTCCTTGATCATATATACTTAATGTCAAACCAAGTTAAAATAGCATGAGTTTGTATATATATATATATATATATATATATATATATATAACCACATATATTTTCCCCAATACTTACAACATCATTTCACAAACAGATCACACAGTGACTTGCTTTTCAGACTATATGACTTGCCATGTAAACTATAAGACTGGACTTTACACTATGTTCTACTTAGATCTATATATTCTCTTCACTTAAGTAAAATAATAGCAGTTCACAAATACACACACACNATAACCACATATATTTTCCCCAATACTTACAACATCATTTCACAAACAGATCACACAGTGACTTGCTTTTCAGACTATATGACTTGCCATGTAAACTATAAGACTGGACTTTACACTATGTTCTACTTAGATCTATATATTCTCTTCACTTAAGTAAAATAATAGCAGTTCACAAATACACACACACACAAAATCTCTGGGTATTTGATTAAAAGAAATTTAGAGTCGTAGGATACGAGTCCAGGTACATAGTTTTGAAAGGAGTTTGCAGTATGCAATTGTTTCTATTTTCCTATAACTGCCTTTTTGTTGTTGTTTAGTCACTGAGTCATGTCCAGCTGTTTTGCATCCCCATGGTCTGTAGCCCACCAGATTCCTCTCTCCATGGGATTTTCCAGGCAAAAACACTGGAGTGGGTAGCCATTTCCTTCTCCAGAGGATCTTCCTGGCCCAAGGATTGAACCTGTGTCTCCTACATTAGCAGGAAGATTCTTTACCTGGCAGCATCACTCTTTCTCCAGATTTTTCAATGTGTTTTTACTCTGTAAAAAGTTTTATTTTCTTTCTTTCTTTCTTTTTTTTTTTTTTTTAGAAAGGGGATTATTAGTGAAAAGTGAAACCAAGGAAAATGCATTGAGAGGAAAACAAAGAAGGAAACACTGAAGGCAAGCTGTTGTTGAAGGCTTGGCTTTTACACAGTCTAACTGATTTTCCCATTAGCAGGAGAGAATCAGCAACAGAGGGAGTGATGAGAAGACAGTCACTGGTGTCAAAGATGAATGACCTTCAAGTCATTAACCTCCCTTCCCAGAACCTTTTATTGCACCAAACTCTTATGGAATTTTTCATTTCCATGTTTCTAAGTGTGTAGATAAGCGGGTTGATCATGGGGACAATAATTGTGTAGAAGAGCGTAAACACTTTTTCTTCTGGTAATGTTGTGGCAGGTCTAATGTAAACAAAGATGACAGGTACAAAAAAGAGAATCATGACTGTGATGTGGGAACTACAGGTGGAAAGTGCTTTATGGCAGCTTTCTGCAAAATATGTGCGCATATTATACAAAATCAAACTGTAGAAGGCCATCAAAACCATGAAGTTCGCCAGTCCCATGAAGCCAGAATTGGCAATGACGAAAAAGCCAATTTTGTTTGTATCAATGCAGGCTAGTTTCAACAAAGGATACAAATCACAGAAATAGTGATCTGTTTCACTGGGACCACAGAAAGGTAAAACAATCTCAAGAAGAAAGAGACCAAGAGAATGAAGAAGTCCCCCTGCACATGAAGCTATGAGAACTGAGTGACGTCTTGGCCTCTTCATGATGATGGCGTAGTGGAGAGGTTTACAGACAGCCACAGAGTGGTCATAGGCCTCTCTGGGAAGATGAAGACCTCAATCCCGCCGCCCCCCCCAAAGAAGTGTGTGGTGAAAAGCTGTGTTGTGTAGATTTTATCGGAAATGGCCTTTTTCTCCATCAGAAAGTCAGTCATGAGTTTGGGTGTCACAGTGGAGGTGTAGAAGAGATCTGAGAGTGCAAGGCAGTTAAGGTAAACATCCTATCATTAAGCCAAATCTTTCTCTTTGGTCTGGGTTGAGCTGACTTTCCACATTTCTGAAGGTAAATGAACTGCTTATTTCAGCCAGTTAAAACTTTGGTTTCTTTCTTTTGAATTAATTAACCTTATCCAATTAGACGGTTGTTTATGTTCCCCTTTGATAATTTTTCTTCATCTCAACTAAACTTAGGAAAAAGAAACCTACCACTTAAAAACTATCCATTCAAATAGCTTTTTTCGAAAATTTCATCATACATTTTTGCTTCTGCATAATCTTAGAAGCATAATGGTGTTCTGATTTTATTTTTTTTTAAATGTGTCTTCAGTTCCTTCACTGCAATACTGTCCACTTATCTGATGGGCCAGTGGATTCTTCTTCATATTAAACTTTTTTTATATAATGGAATCCAAAGGGCTAATAATATGATTAAATTTGTGAAATCTGAAAAGACAAGTAAATCTAGTAATATTTTGATAGCTGCTGAGAGACATGGCAGTGATAACTTTAAGAGCTCATGTGCAAATCAAAACTCATGATACTTGAAGTCAGGTTTTCCTAAATAGTAAAAATAGCATTTTAAAGTTTCTGGAATTTGTCAAAATTTAGTTAGAAGGTTTCTATTGTAAGTACAATCAGAATGATTCAAATATTCATTTTAAGGAAAATCACCATTATAATTAGGAACTGGATTTAACTTACCAGCTGCTTGACTCATCAGAGAAATTTCTTATAAGATGAAGCTTCACACCTAATATAAAGTCAGAATTTTAAAAATTATAATTTCCATGCAGTTATAATGGAATCCAAAGGGCTAATAATATGATTAAATTTGTGAAATCTGAAAAGACAAGTAAATCTAGTAATATTTTGATAGCTGCTGAGAGACATGGCAGTGATAACTTTAAGAGCTCATGTGCAAATCAAAACTCATGATACTTGAAGTCAGGTTTTCCTAAATAGTAAAAATAGCATTTTAAAGTTTCTGGAATTTGTCAAAATTTAGTTAGAAGGTTTCTATTGTAAGTACAATCAGAATGATTCAAATATTCATTTTAAGGAAAATCACCATTATAATTAGGAACTGGATTTAACTTACCAGCTGCTTGACTCATCAGAGAAATTTCTTATAAGATGAAGCTTCACACCTAATATAAAGTCAGAATTTTAAAAATTATAATTTCCATGCAGTAATCCATCTTTAATTGCATAAAATCTTACAAGAGAACTCGTGAGTTCCACTGCTACAGATACGGTTGGTAAATTGAACTAATTTTGAGACTTTTTTTAGCATGCATTTTTCCATTTATTTTTTCCACAAAAAATAAATATGTGTCTCTCTGATATTTTACCTTTGTCTCTATAGAAAAATGACATATATACATATATATGCATACATATATACATGATATATTATGCTTGATGTAAATTGGCATTTAAGGAAAATTCTGACAAAACGTGTAATATAGAAATGGTCTCAATATCTCTGAAGATACAGAAATTTCCCATCAGTATACTTTGCCAAAGATGTAAATCATAGCTTCAATTTCTCAATTTCTACCTAATAAATAAATATGCCAAAGTTCTTAATTATGTTTGCCTATTGCATCAACATTCAAAGCACTGAGATCAGACATGGGACATGGAGACTATGAGGAAATGGAGTATATAATGACTACAGACATGGAGTATATAATGCTCATTTGTTAGGACAGGACAGAATCAGTTAGCTCTGTCTCTTATACACATCTAGATGTGTATAAGAGACAGGTGTGGGTGTGTTTTGCAATGGTTGGCACAGAGTCAATGTTAAATAAATATCAATTAAATAAAAAACTGGAAAGTGAACAATGTGATATAATTTTGAAGGAATAATACAAGAAATAATCATCCTTTATTAAGGTAATTCATGATAAAACTGAAGAACAAATCATTTTTAAGAGTGAACTCATAATCCTTTTTGACTTTTAAGTTAAAGTTAGTTAAGTCACTCAGTCGTGTCTGACTCTTTGTGACCCCATGGGCTGTAGCCCACCAGGCTCCTCCGTCCATGGGATTCTCCAAGCAAGAATACTGGGGTGAGTTGCCATTTCCTTCTCCAGGGGATCTTCCTGACCCAGGGATCAAACCCAGGTCTCCTGCATTGCAGGCAGATGCTTTAACCTCTGAGCCACCAGGGAAGCCGTTTTGACTTTTAAGAGGAAATAATTCCTTCATTTTAAATACTCCATGAAGCTTTCATATTTCTTAAACTTTATTTGTAGCATCTCTAGATTAATATATCTACGACTCTGCTTTTCCTATTTGTCTATATTTCTCTTGCAAGATTATCTCCTCTTTCAAAATAAATTAACATTCAGAAGTTATTTGAGTTACATCTTATCAGACTGTAACTATAGTTGCCTAGTTTGGAAATCATATACTGAGAAAAGGGCTCCTCTAATTCCAAAATAGTTCCCCCAAACACAATCAATAAACAAGAAGTAGCATTTCTTCCTTTAATTTATTAGAGAATTCACTCACACAATCTCCACGACTATATAAAAGAATCTCTTCAGCTCTCTAAAATAGAAGCAGTTATACTTGTATTCAGGTAATCATCTGGTATATACCTTATATAAATAGGCAAAATACTTAGTTTTTTCCTCCCATTCTATTGCTTAACTGTTCATTCCCTAGGATCCCAGGCTCCCATTCATCAAATAAAAGTGATTAGATAATCTCTGAAGATCTCCCCAGATTCCAACAATGTGTGACTTCTGATTCTCCATTAATTTGGGGAAAACATCTGTTTACCTCTCTCCTGCCTTCCTTTCTCTGCTACATTGATACAGTCTCTTGATACACTGAGACTGTAAAAAGTAACAAATACAGTGGCAATTTCATTACAATCCCCATGTCTCAGTTTACTTCTCTGTAAAATCAAGGTAAAGATAATATCTCTTTATATGGTGATTTCTGAAAATTAGTTTCTAAATATGAAATTTCTTAGAGACATATCTGGAAAGTACTATATATTCAGTAACTATTAGCCATCCTCAACAATTACTAAGGGCTTCCCTGGTGGCTCTGATGGTGACTCTGATGGTAAAAATCTGCTTGCCATGAAGGAGATCAGGGTTCAACTCCTGGGTTGGGAAGATCTCCTGGAGAAGGGAATGGATACACACTTCAATCAGAGAAGGCAATGACAAACCACTCCAGTGTTCTTGCCTGGAGCATCCCAGGGACGGGGAGCCTAGTGAGCTGCCGTCTATGGGGTCACACAGGGTAGGACATGACTAAAGTGACTTAGCAGCAGCAGCAGCATACTGTTCAATAAATATTTTTGCCTGTAGAATTCCATGGACAGAGAAACCTGGTAGGCTACAGTGCATGGGGTCACAAAGAGTCAGATACAACTGAGCAAATAACACACACATGATTACTAACTATAGGATCAAGGCCCCAGAGAAAATGTAAGTAACCATCTCAGGAATTGGATTTTGTACTGTCCTTCCCTGAACAAGATGGGAAATATTATTGATATTAATAACAGAAACTTCAGAGATAACACAACTCTGATACTCAAATGCAAGAGTCTTCACCTCCTTAAATACTTTTTCCTTTTTGCTTAAAATAAGCATGTGGTGCCTAATTTACAGGTTCACTGTGGAATGTAAATAAGCTTACATATACAGAACTTGATGCTCAAGAAGATGTTAGTTTCCCCTCCTTCCTCTTGGAACCCCCATAGTGTTATAAATTTAAGAGGTCCTCACACTATTCGAGTGGTAGTAGATTCTAACAATTAAGGTTATGAGTTCTGAACCTACATAGAATGAGATACTGGTTCCAATATTCACTTGGAGCATAATCACAGATAAAATATATAACCTCAGCTTCTTCATCTATAAAATGAATAATACTGTAATTAACTCTGAGATCTGCTATAAAGATATGATGAGTTCACTTATATAACAGCTTAGGACAGGAACTGGTACAAATTAAGATACAACATTTAGTAAATATTCATTGTCATTGACATTATATTTGTCATATCAATGGGTATATTGTATTATTTTGAATAGCTTATTTAAAATGTGTAATATTGTAACATGGGATAAATATGGATAAGACATAGCAGAGTTTCCCTGCCGTAAACAATCTGCTTTTTCTTAGAAGGCTGGGGTTGCTCACTTTGGGGAAACATCCTATCATTAAGCCAAATCTTTCTCTTTGGTCTGGGTTGAGCTGACTTTCCACATTTCTGAAGGTAAATGAACTGCTTATTTCAGCCAGTTAAAACTTTGGTTTCTTTCTTTTGAATTAATTAACCTTATCCAATTAGACGGTTGTTTATGTTCCCCTTTGATAATTTTTCTTCATCTCAACTAAACTTAGGAAAAAGAAACCTACCACTTAAAAACTATCCATTCAAATAGCTTTTTTCGAAAATTTCATCATACATTTTTGCTTCTGCATAATCTTAGAAGCATAATGGTGTTCTGATTTTATTTTTTTTTAAATGTGTCTTCAGTTCCTTCACTGCAATACTGTCCACTTATCTGATGGGCCAGTGGATTCTTCTTCATATTAAACTTTTTTTGTATAATGGAATCCAAAGGGCTAATAATATGATTAAATTTGTGAAATCTGAAAAGACAAGTAAATCTAGTAATATTTTGATAGCTGCTGAGAGACATGGCAGTGATAACTTTAAGAGCTCATGTGCAAATCAAAACTCATGATACTTGAAGTCAGGTTTTCCTAAATAGTAAAAATAGCATTTTAAAGTTTCTGGAATTTGTCAAAATTTAGTTAGAAGGTTTCTATTGTAAGTACAATCAGAATGATTCAAATATTCATTTTAAGGAAAATCACCATTATAATTAGGAACTGGATTTAACTTACCAGCTGCTTGACTCATCAGAGAAATTTCTTATAAGATGAAGCTTCACACCTAATATAAAGTCAGAATTTTAAAAATTATAATTTCCATGCAGTAATCCATCTTTAATTGCATAAAATCTTACAAGAGAACTCGTGAGTTCCACTGCTACAGATACGGTTGGTAAATTGAACTAATTTTGAGACTTTTTTTAGCATGCATTTTTCCATTTATTTTTTCCACAAAAAATAAATATGTGTCTCTCTGATATTTTACCTTTGTCTCTATAGAAAAATGACATATATACATATATATGCATACATATATACATGATATATTATGCTTGATGTAAATTGGCATTTAAGGAAAATTCTGACAAAACGTGTAATATAGAAATGGTCTCAATATCTCTGAAGATACAGAAATTTCCCATCAGTATACTTTGCCAAAGATGTAAATCATAGCTTCAATTTCTCAATTTCTACCTAATAAATAAATATGCCAAAGTTCTTAATTATGTTTGCCTATTGCATCAACATTCAAAGCACTGAGATCAGACATGGGACATGGAGACTATGAGGAAATGGAGTATATAATGACTACAGACATGGAGTATATAATGCTCATTTGTTAGGACAGGACAGAATCAGTTAGCTGAGGAAGGCTGAAGTGAGCTGCCATGGAAAATACTGAGAACCCTACAGCTAGAATTAAAAGTTCAGAGAGTAGACCCAGGATTTAAGACTTAATTTTTTTCCTGGGGAGGAAAAAAAAAAAAAAAAAAGCTTGTTAGGGCATTACAATTTCTGGCTGATGCCTGGAAAAGACTCCTATGCTTTTTTTTTTTTTCAGGAAGCTCACATGCCCCCATGGGCTCTCTTGCAGATGTGCAGACAATTCCCAATATATTTTTGTAAGGCAAACTCCTTCATAAAAGGATATTCTTTTTTTCTGATTCAATTGTCCATATTTTACAGAATATGTTGCATACATTTGCAGAATATATTCCATATATTGTAGAAAATATATTTTAAAAAACTGGAACAAAAATAAAATTGTCTCAAATTTATTCATATAAAAATATTTACTATCTCCTAATTCTAAAAGATATGACTTGGACAAAACTTACTATGGAGAATGCATTTGCTGTTGTTTAGTCATTAAGTTATGTCCCACTCTTTTGCAAATCCACAGAATGTAGCCTGCCATGGACTCCTCTGTCCATGGAATTTTCCATTAAGAATTTTGGAGTGGGTTTCTATTTCCTTCTCCAGGGGAACTTCTTGACCCCGGGATCAAACCCACATCTCCTGCATTGGCAGGTGGGTTCTTTACCAAAGAGCAACCAGGGAAACCCTAGAGAATGTATTTAGTAGTGAACAAAACAGCCTTTGTCCTCAGTGAGGCTGGAGACTAAGAAAAGAGACAGGCAATGAAATAAACAAGAAAATAAGCAAATGTATAATTACAAACAGTATATTTTAAATAAACAAATAGGAAGTTGTGGGTCATTTCTTTTTAATCTATAGAAGTTTTAGTCAAGTGTAAATCTTGGACATTCTTATGTTATACAGATATTTATTCCTTAGTTGCCTCTTGAATTTTACTTTATACAATTCCATAAGAATTGTATTTTCTCATCCATTTTTTACCTGCAAATGTAGTATTTATATTTGTTGAAAAGTTGAAATCGTGCGACTGGATTCATCTTTTAAAAAATTTACTTAATCTTTATTGTTTGTCTGAAAGCTTCTAAGATCTTTTCATGTACCATTGAATTTTTTTAAACATTCAGTGGGTATCTGTGAATGGATCTATTTCTATAGCTTCTTTCAAGTTTACCATTTGTCAAAGGATACATTTTAAAAGAGAATATTATTGAATTTTTATGCAAATGATGAATGGATATGTCAAAGATTCTATTGAATTTGTTATTAATATTCAATATATGATCCTTGTGGCCAAGGTTGAGAAAGAGTCACAGTCTATATGAGCAATTGCACAGTTAAGGTATTTTATTTCTGGGGACTGACTGAGGTCCGAAAGTAGGTTAGAGATTATGAATCCCTTAAGAAGATAGGCTTCCCTAGTGGCTCAGAGGGTAAAGAATCTGCCTGTAGTGCAGGAGACCTAGGTTTGATCCCCAGGTTGGGAAGATCCCTTGGAGAAGGCAATGGCTACCCACTGCAAAAAAAAAAAAAAAAATNTAAGAGACAGCCCTAGAGAATGTATTTAGTAGTGAACAAAACAGCCTTTGTCCTCAGTGAGGCTGGAGACTAAGAAAAGAGACAGGCAATGAAATAAACAAGAAAATAAGCAAATGTATAATTACAAACAGTATATTTTAAATAAACAAATAGGAAGTTGTGGGTCATTTCTTTTTAATCTATAGAAGTTTTAGTCAAGTGTAAATCTTGGACATTCTTATGTTATACAGATATTTATTCCTTAGTTGCCTCTTGAATTTTACTTTATACAATTCCATAAGAATTGTATTTTCTCATCCATTTTTTACCTGCAAATGTAGTATTTATATTTGTTGAAAAGTTGAAATCGTGCGACTGGATTCATCTTTTAAAAAATTTACTTAATCTTTATTGTTTGTCTGAAAGCTTCTAAGATCTTTTCATGTACCATTGAATTTTTTTAAACATTCAGTGGGTATCTGTGAATGGATCTATTTCTATAGCTTCTTTCAAGTTTACCATTTGTCAAAGGATACATTTTAAAAGAGAATATTATTGAATTTTTATGCAAATGATGAATGGATATGTCAAAGATTCTATTGAATTTGTTATTAATATTCAATATATGATCCTTGTGGCCAAGGTTGAGAAAGAGTCACAGTCTATATGAGCAATTGCACAGTTAAGGTATTTTATTTCTGGGGACTGACTGAGGTCCGAAAGTAGGTTAGAGATTATGAATCCCTTAAGAAGATAGGCTTCCCTAGTGGCTCAGAGGGTAAAGAATCTGCCTGTAGTGCAGGAGACCTAGGTTTGATCCCCAGGTTGGGAAGATCCCTTGGAGAAGGCAATGGCTACCCACTGCAAAAAAAAAAAAAAAAAAAAAAAATTAATGTAGAAACCAGTAAGATGTTACCATCAGTTCAGGCAACAGTTCACCACATATTTATCATCAATAAGGGGTGCTAAAATGAATTTATAAGTTGATGCAAAACTAGTCAAGTATCCAAAGGGCTATCATTAATTACATTTCACCTGACATAATTTGAATATCTATGGCTAGACATTGTTGACATTGATATTATTTTGTGAGTCAACTTCTCTATTTTGAGTTGTAAAATGTCTTAGCCAAAAATTATGAAAGGTAGATAATAACCTGAATGCAAGAACTAGTAAGATCACTCACTAAATTAAAAAGAATCTCACTGTTCTTTCTTGATATTATATGTGCTATTAATGATCCAACTGAAGAGAAAAATATGGCTGATGTTCTTGAGAAGCTGAAAAGGGAGTAGGTCAAATTGCAAAAGTAAAGTAGTTAAATAATAATTCCCTGGTTAATGATTGATATTGACAACGAAGTGTTTGCTTACTTATCTTATTAAACTATAGTTTATTTACAATGTTTTGTCGGTTTGGGGTATATAGTCATGTGATTCAGTTCATATATATGTGTGTTCATATGTATGTATATTTTTAATATCAGATTACTTTTCATTATAGGTTACTACAAGTTATTGAGTATAGTTTCCTGTGCTATACAATAATCATCGTTGTTTATCTATTTTATATTTGGTAGTCTGTATCTGTTAATCCCAAACTCTCAATTTATCCCTCCCCTCCCCTTTTCCTTTTGGTAACCATAAGTTTGTTTTCTGTGTCTGTGAGTCTTTTTCTGTTTTGTAAATAAGTTCATCTTTGTATTTTAAAAAAAAAAAAAGAAAAACACATGTAAGTGATTGCATATATTTGTTTTCCTCTGTCTGACTTACTTTACTTAGTAAGATAATTTATTGGTCCATCCATGTTGCTGCAGACTACAAGTTTTTAATAATCCACATTCACAAGTTTTATTCCAAGAATAAAAATAAAACAGAAACATCTGTGTTAATTTTTGAAGTTTTATTTTTTAATAATACAAGTCTCATTGGTTGGAGGATAGGGCTTCTGAAGCAGAAGGAAACTTTGAGGGTTGGTTGGTCTTCTTATTAAAGACCCTGCTTATTTCACACTAGAAAGTGATCTTTCACTTTCCTGCTCTGTTGTGTTCTCTGACATGTGTACTGTGCATGCCCTATCCAGGTGTTTTCAAATAGCTGTCAAGAACTGGGTTTAAAAGAACAATATGCAAATATGTTAGGATTTTCTGTAAGAATTTCTAGCACATAATATTTTTAGGTTTATTTGTTGGGCATTTTCAACTGAGTCATAGAGCTATGCTATTTTTCTTTTTTACATTATGAACCCATTTTAAGAATCCTCAACATTGACAACTCGTTTTTATTCTACCGGGCTCTCTCTACAACTTGAAAACTAATTCTCATGCAAGTACATCATATCTACGAAGTTTTTTAAAGACTTTTGAGATTCTTAATCAGTTATCTAGAGGCCTGATCTTGCTCCTAGTTATTTCTGACATTAGGCAAAAGTGCTCCAGGATGACTTTCAGTTCCTACTGGAAAAACTGCTATTAACTTGAACAGTGCCAAAGATGTGATCATTGACTTTAAGTGGTATTCTCTACTTGCCCATTCTAAGAAAAAAACAATTTCACCAGTAATAGGTGCCCATTGCACACCGTGCCGTGCTTAGTCACTCAGTCATGTCCTACTCTTTGTGACCCCCTAGACTGTAGCCTGCTGGGTACCTCTCTCCATGGGGATTCTCCAGGCAAGAATACTGGAACAGATTGTCATGAGCTCCTCCAAGGGATCTTTCCAACCCAAGGATTGAACCCAGATCCTCCACATTGCGAGCGGATTCTTTACTGTCTGAGTCACCAGGGAAACCTAGTCAGAACATGACATNGATTCTCCAGGCAAGAATACTGGAACAGATTGTCATGAGCTCCTCCAAGGGATCTTTCCAACCCAAGGATTGAACCCAGATCCTCCACATTGCGAGCGGATTCTTTACTGTCTGAGTCACCAGGGAAACCTAGTCAGAACATGACATTAATATGAGCCCCATTCTCACGCCCTCACTTCTCCAAAGAAAAGTTATTATCAGAATGGTTACATTTCTGATCCATAACAGGAGACTGGCAATAAAATAGCTCATAGGTATTGAGCACTTACTGTGTGACCAAGCAGTATTTCAGTCCTGCACATATCCTCACAAGACTGTGTGTTGGGCTATTATTATCACCTGATGGATGGCTTGTTGAGCCTCTGTTTGTTGAGCATATGTCCCAGTCTTCACAGCAAGCAAGCAATTCTGGGTCCAGAACACATGCCCCTAACAAATATACACTATCAGATGCTAGAATTAGCTAGAGTTACAATTCACGTTTACATGGACAAAGTTGGAAGAGACAGTTCCTTTGAACAAAAGAAAAGAGATTGATGTGAGGCTTAGGTAAGAGTACTGGTGTTGGACATATGGGAAGCTCCAGATGGCCACTGGCTACACAATTATCAGAGTAGAAAGCTATATTTTTAAGAAATATAATTGCAGGTCCAAAATTTGGTCTTTTAGAATATTCTTTAAATGATGCAAGTAAAATGTTGGAATTATTTTCTAAATCATTGCTACCCGGAATTAGCTTTATTGAATAAAGTCACATACAAGAATGGGCTCTATGGGCTCTCAGTGTTTATTTGTATTATAAGATGTCTTTGATAGTCTACTGCAAAATATATAAATTGATTATACAGACAAAAGATCAGAGGGGAAGAGGAGACATAAATAAGAAAACAAGAAAACTAGTAAAGAGCACAGCAGAGAGTTTGGATAAACCCAAGGAGTTGTAAGCTTTTGTTCATAATTAAATCTATATATTGCTAAAACAAAATGAAACAAAAAAGCATATAAGGCAAGCATTATACATTTTAAAGTCTTCAGTGTAGAAAATTAATATTTCAACAAGTTCAGCAGTGAAAATCAGAGGTATCTTTTAGTTCATTTCCTTTCTTACTGCGATATGGCACCAGAGTTTCTTTATGGCATTCTTCATCTCCAAGTTTCTCACTGTGTAGATTAGAGGATTGAGCATGGGAGCAATGATAGTATAAAAAAAAGTGAACACTTTGTCTTCTGGTAAAGTAGTTGCTGGTTGAATGTAAATGTAGAATAAAGGAGTGAAAAAGAGGACCACCACAGTGATGTGGGAACTGCAGGTGGAGAGAGATTTGTGGCAATTCTCCATATAGAGTAGGACCTGACAGTGTATAAGATCACAGAGTAGGATATCAACAAGACCACCAAAGTCACCAGTCCCATGAGGCCCGAACTGGTGATTACAAGGAGACTGATTCTGGTGGTGTCAGTGCAGGCCAGTTTCAGCAACGGATACACATCGCAGAAGTAATGCTCTATTGCACTGGGGCCACAGTACAGTAGAAAGATGGCCAGGAGAAACTGACCGAAGGAACGCAGGAACCTCTAGCACAGGAAGCAGCGATCATGGCAACGCACTTCTGTCTGGTCATGATCAGACTGCAGCGCAGAGGCTTGCAGATGGCCACATAGCGATCATAGACCTTCCCCGTGAGGATGAAGACCTCGATCTCCCCCCAAAGAAGTGCATGGTGAAGAGCTGTGTCATGCAACCATGGTAGGAAATGGTCTTCTTTGCTGCCAGCAAGTCAGCGATCAACTTGGGGGTCACTGTGGAGGTGCAGCAAAGGTCTGTGAGAGAGAGGTGACTCAAAAAGAAATACATGGGCTGCTTCATAAGTTGACTGGAGGCTACAGAAATTATGACAAGTAAGTTTCCGATCAGAATTGCAATGTAACAAAGTAAGAACAGTAAAAAACAGAAAATTTCAATTTCCATTTTCTGAAAAAGTCCCTAAGAGAATAAATTCTGTGACATTATTCCTAGTTTCCATGACTCAGAACAGTTTGTAGCCACCTGAAATTAAATAGTTATCAATCTTTATAAATACGTAAATACAATGATGTATATTATTCCTTATCATGGGCATTTTAAAATGAAAGCATTCAAAACATGAAGAAAAGATTTGATTTTTATTTTGAAAGGTTTTCCTTGTTTGTTTTTTTTTTTGTCCCTTTCTGGAAAATATTAATTCCTGATAAACAACTTTGATACCTGATTTAAAAACTAACACTGTAGAATGCAGCATATTTATTAGAATGCAGCATATTTATTCAACCATTCTATTAGCATGTATTATCAAACATAACTAGATAATATGCCCTGGTAGAATTCAAGAAATGGTACTGTAGAAAAAAATCAGCCATCCCTTTCCTATTCTATTTGTTATTGAGAAAATAGACACAGAAATGAAAACTTGAGAGAAAATTAAAAAGCACTTATATGTGGATAATGTTATATGTGAGAAATTTCCTTCCATCTATCCTAGGTGGAAATGTGATAAGTAAAAAAAAAATTAACCAATTTTGAATCATGAGGTATATATACATGGCCAAAATCAGCTATATATCTGTCGTACCTAATTTACAAATATGATTAATTTATAAATGTGCTTAATTTACAAATAGAATATTATATTTTATAGTCAAACAAAAGGATAATAAATAAAGTATAATTAACTCTATTTTTTCAAAAGGTATCATCTCAAACTTTGAAAATATTTATTTTCTACATTCAGTAAGGCATTTGAGGTTAATGGTATGTTTCATTTGAATTATAGTCTCATACAGTGTCTTACTCACTTGCACAAATTGGCTTCTTTCTAATCAATGTACTCAAGCTGTTCAACTCTTCCCAATAATAAGTCATCCTGAAAATGTTTGCTTCTTTCTGTTCCTGTATCACATGTATCTCAGGCTGATATCTCAGTTCCTGTATCTCAGACTGGCTTTTCTCTCTTCCATTCCTATTACCTCCTCCTCCTCTTAGTCACTGCTGTAAAGTAATGTAAGACAAGCTCTAATAATATGCTCACAACTATTACACCTTTGAACAAGCAATACCTTTCTACTGGCAGTAGTTCTACTGCATACACTAGGGAGAACTACTGAGAATTAATCATTCCACTAAATCACACCAAAATTCTCTACTTCAACTATATAAAACACAAGACTTTAGTATTTAAATATTTTATTTCATTTACTCCAAACTTCAGAACCAGTATATTCACAATTTATTTTCAAATCTGTAACGCTCCTCTCCTTATTTTTCATTTTCAGTGAAATTGCCATTCAAATCTGTGCACATAAAGTAGGTTTTGGAAGAGAAAAACTGCAAATCTATCTAATGTATGAGAGTCATCATCAATAACCACAAAATGACATTTAAATATGTAACAACTGAAGAGTGAAGAGAGGATATTTGTAGTGGTGAAATAAGCCATCTCATTCAACTAAAAATTACATTTTAAGCTTTTAAAATAATTCCCAATAATTTAAAAGAATGCAGGGCCCTATTCTAACTTCTCCCCTAAATTATATTCTTCTGATTTGGTGGGAAACACTGTAAGTTATATATTCAATCACAGATTATTCTTTATTTAATACTTGACTTACTGCATGAATTGATCAATTAATTTATATTTTCTCAGCATTTTTTCCCTTATGATTTGTCTAAAATCCTACCTCTGAGATTCTTTATCAGATAGCAGGTCAAATCATACTTGAAAAAGACAATGTAAATGCCATTTTGGTAAGTGTGTTTGCAGACTAAAAGTGGAAAATCAATGAAATGATTATGAATTATCAAGAAAATAAACAAAAGCTTTTAAAATGCAGATTCTTTTGTCTTACCAATACTTGACTATTTCAGGCAAATTGAAAATTATTTAATAATTTTAGTCTTGAAAATGCACTCAGTCTAGGCCATTAGAAAGAGAGGGAATATGTGAAAACTACCTATAAATTAATTTGCATTTTAAAATAAAAAAACTGTTTTAATGCATGACTCAAAACTATAACCTATATTCCTGAACAACTTGAAAACATTTTCCCTATTTTCAGTTATTTCTATGGAAAATAGAAACTGTGACTCATATGTCTACAAGAGTCATTTTCATATTTTCAAAAATTAATAATTATATCAACAAGATAATCTTTAAAATACTGGACTATTTGGAAAGTGAAGCAAAATATTATCTCCTTCATCTCGTTGTACTATTTTCTAACTTGTTGGCATGAGTGTGCCACATCCTTTTTTTGTATTTCAGTTTAGGTATCAATAAGCAATGGGAGTTAAACTGTATGTTTAAGGATCTCTGCAGGACCCTAACTCCTTGTCAATGGTTCCAACGTAAATTCTGAGTCAATAGCTGGATGTTGATGACTATTATTTTCCAAACAAATAATTTACAACTCCCCTCCAGGTTATTGTCTCTCATTTCCTTTAAGATTAACTGATTCAGTCTCAGAAAGAAACAGAACTCCTCTAGCTTTTCTTTTCCTTGCTCTTTATCCAATCCAGGTATATAGAAGGCTCCATCATCTATAGTTCAGACTTAAGTATTCTTCTCTGGAATCCCTAATTATTCCCTGAAGTAGTGAACCTGGACTAGCAGTTTCAAACCAACNTTTTTTTTTTTGTCCCTTTCTGGAAAATATTAATTCCTGATAAACAACTTTGATACCTGATTTAAAAACTAACACTGTAGAATGCAGCATATTTATTAGAATGCAGCATATTTATTCAACCATTCTATTAGCATGTATTATCAAACATAACTAGATAATATGCCCTGGTAGAATTCAAGAAATGGTACTGTAGAAAAAAATCAGCCATCCCTTTCCTATTCTATTTGTTATTGAGAAAATAGACACAGAAATGAAAACTTGAGAGAAAATTAAAAAGCACTTATATGTGGATAATGTTATATGTGAGAAATTTCCTTCCATCTATCCTAGGTGGAAATGTGATAAGTAAAAAAAAAATTAACCAATTTTGAATCATGAGGTATATATACATGGCCAAAATCAGCTATATATCTGTCGTACCTAATTTACAAATATGATTAATTTATAAATGTGCTTAATTTACAAATAGAATATTATATTTTATAGTCAAACAAAAGGATAATAAATAAAGTATAATTAACTCTATTTTTTCAAAAGGTATCATCTCAAACTTTGAAAATATTTATTTTCTACATTCAGTAAGGCATTTGAGGTTAATGGTATGTTTCATTTGAATTATAGTCTCATACAGTGTCTTACTCACTTGCACAAATTGGCTTCTTTCTAATCAATGTACTCAAGCTGTTCAACTCTTCCCAATAATAAGTCATCCTGAAAATGTTTGCTTCTTTCTGTTCCTGTATCACATGTATCTCAGGCTGATATCTCAGTTCCTGTATCTCAGACTGGCTTTTCTCTCTTCCATTCCTATTACCTCCTCCTCCTCTTAGTCACTGCTGTAAAGTAATGTAAGACAAGCTCTAATAATATGCTCACAACTATTACACCTTTGAACAAGCAATACCTTTCTACTGGCAGTAGTTCTACTGCATACACTAGGGAGAACTACTGAGAATTAATCATTCCACTAAATCACACCAAAATTCTCTACTTCAACTATATAAAACACAAGACTTTAGTATTTAAATATTTTATTTCATTTACTCCAAACTTCAGAACCAGTATATTCACAATTTATTTTCAAATCTGTAACGCTCCTCTCCTTATTTTTCATTTTCAGTGAAATTGCCATTCAAATCTGTGCACATAAAGTAGGTTTTGGAAGAGAAAAACTGCAAATCTATCTAATGTATGAGAGTCATCATCAATAACCACAAAATGACATTTAAATATGTAACAACTGAAGAGTGAAGAGAGGATATTTGTAGTGGTGAAATAAGCCATCTCATTCAACTAAAAATTACATTTTAAGCTTTTAAAATAATTCCCAATAATTTAAAAGAATGCAGGGCCCTATTCTAACTTCTCCCCTAAATTATATTCTTCTGATTTGGTGGGAAACACTGTAAGTTATATATTCAATCACAGATTATTCTTTATTTAATACTTGACTTACTGCATGAATTGATCAATTAATTTATATTTTCTCAGCATTTTTTCCCTTATGATTTGTCTAAAATCCTACCTCTGAGATTCTTTATCAGATAGCAGGTCAAATCATACTTGAAAAAGACAATGTAAATGCCATTTTGGTAAGTGCGTTTGCAGACTAAAAGTGGAAAATCAATGAAATGATTATGAATTATCAAGAAAATAAACAAAAGCTTTTAAAATGCAGATTCTTTTGTCTTACCAATACTTGACTATTTCAGGCAAATTGAAAATTATTTAATAATTTTAGTCTTGAAAATGCACTCAGTCTAGGCCATTAGAAAGAGAGGGAATATGTGAAAACTACCTATAAATTAATTTGCATTTTAAAATAAAAAAACTGTTTTAATGCATGACTCAAAACTATAACCTATATTCCTGAACAACTTGAAAACATTTTCCCTATTTTCAGTTATTTCTATGGAAAATAGAAACTGTGACTCATATGTCTACAAGAGTCATTTTCATATTTTCAAAAATTAATAATTATATCAACAAGATAATCTTTAAAATACTGGACTATTTGGAAAGTGAAGCAAAATATTATCTCCTTCATCTCGTTGTACTATTTTCTAACTTGTTGGCATGAGTGTGCCACATCCTTTTTTTGTATTTCAGTTTAGGTATCAATAAGCAATGGGAGTTAAACTGTATGTTTAAGGATCTCTGCAGGACCCTAACTCCTTGTCAATGGTTCCAACGTAAATTCTGAGTCAATAGCTGGATGTTGATGACTATTATTTTCCAAACAAATAATTTACAACTCCCCTCCAGGTTATTGTCTCTCATTTCCTTTAAGATTAACTGATTCAGTCTCAGAAAGAAACAGAACTCCTCTAGCTTTTCTTTTCCTTGCTCTTTATCCAATCCAGGTATATAGAAGGCTCCATCATCTATAGTTCAGACTTAAGTATTCTTCTCTGGAATCCCTAATTATTCCCTGAAGTAGTGAACCTGGACTAGCAGTTTCAAACCAACCTTTACTCAATACTCAATACACAGTGTATTAAACTCCTACTACTTCCAGGTAGATTTCACTAACTACAGCCCAACATGCTATGGTTACTCACATATTCTAAGTCTTGTGGTTCTTAGAACTATCTACCTTGCTTCGTATTTTTTTTCCTAATTATTACCAGATACCGTTAAGTGCTTTAGCTCATCTCTCTAAAACAATCTTATCTTGGTGAGAGTTAAGGCCAGTGCCTCATTTTCTCCCTAACCTGGACATAATGAAAAACAAAACCAAACAAAATTTATGCCATTCAAATCTATGTTGAATAGTGAATGTTTAACTTTGGAACAGATTATATAAACTTTCTGAGCCATTTCACTTGTTTAGTCCCTAAAGAAAGGAAACTAAACTCATCTCTTTTGGATGTGGGACAGGTTATTAACCAGTTATGAATTACTATGTAACAGGAATTGTGCTAGGTGGAAAAAAGACTAAAATCATCTAGGGGGTTTTGTTGAAATTTTCATTTAGTAAGTGAATTATCTAGTTCTCCCATAATAAGATTGTGACTGGATAATGACAAGTTATGAAGGATTTGATGAATTAGATTATACAATACATTCTTCATTTAATCAATTATATGGCATTGTGTCTCATCATGAATTAAATTATTAATTCCATTAGTTTTCCCATTATATCCTCACTCTATACTTTGATTATTTTAAATATTCAGTATGCATTTATCATATAAATTTTATTTCAATATTTGATAGAATGAAATGAAAATTCATTTTAATTACATGTCATTATCATTATAATTATTTTGTCATGTATTTAAGAGACATAAAAACACAGAATGCTTACAGTAAAATTTACTTCAGAATGATAGAGACTCAGAAAGATCACCTTAGAATTGCTCTCTAATTTTTCCCAATATTCTATTAGAAAAAAAATCATTTGAAGGTCACATAAATTCATCCCTGTAACCTTCCCCCACTTCTCACCCCCTTGGCTTACTGTGGAGACTAAACCTTTAAGAGTAGTCTTATATATTATAACTCTGTCACTTGCCCTAAAACCTTGGTTGTCTCCAACCTGGGTGGTCTCCAAAATGTACAGAACTAAATCTGACCATGTGCTATTAGCCACTCTTTCATTTATTCTGAATATTTTATTCAGATCATCTTCACTAACCTCCTATTTTAATAGACAACCCTGTCTTGGCCAAATTGTAATAGAAAAAGTGGTGTTTTTAAATACAGGAGTGAGAAACTCAAGCTACAAATATGGCACATTCAAGCAATTAATAGAAAGTAAGAACAGAGTGATTTAACATACTTTGTACCTCTTCAGTTTTTCCTTAACAGATTTTCTGTATCTTTTGCTGAAATATAAGTCACCAGCTTTCTGCTTTAACATTCCCCAAGTTATGAAAAAATGTTTATTACTGTCATTTTTATTACTTTATGCAGTTGACATAGGATGGGTAAGTTATCACACATGAGTTGTACAAAAAATATGTAGCCATGAAAGAGATGCTCTGTATTACCAGGTAGATAGAGCAATAGTTTCAAATGTTGACTGTATGAAAATGTGGTTAAAGTTTTCTAACAAATATTAGCCAAAGGGCAAATGATCATTGAATTATATTTAAATAATAAATTCTAAAAACATATTGATCTAGCAACAGTGATTAATTGTGGATTGATTAAAGAAAAGTTAATTCATGTCCAACTCACCAGATACTTGGCTTAAATCTCAGGTACATGTAATATTTCACAGTACAATAATGTAAATTAACCAGTAAATTCTATGACTATGTAGTAATATGTTTCATTATACACATAATTCTGTAAAAATCTGAAAATAGAACTTACCTGCTCTCTAAGGTAAGGTGTCCAGCTTTTTTCTTAAGCAAATTCAAAAAGCTTTTCCCAGTTTTATTTTAATATTTAAGAGAACAAAATGGTGCCATCATTTATGTTGGCAACTATTCTTTATTTCTCTTTAAATAACACTTTTATTATATTCTATGGTGAACATTAAAACAAAGACAACACAAGGTTCCTATCTGATTTCTAAGCAAATTTAACTGGGAGATATTTAATTTACAGACATTTATTGGGCTCCAAAATCACTGCAGATGGTGATTGCAGCCATGAAGGTAAAAGACACTTACTCCTTGGAAAGAGGGTTATGACCAACATAGATAGCATATTCAAAAGCAGAGACATTATTTGCTAACAAAGGTCCGTCTAGTCAAGGCTATGGTTTTTCCATTGGTCATGTATGAATGTGAGAGTTGGACTGTGAAGAAGGCTGAGCACTGAAGAATTGATGCTTTTGAACTGTAGTGTTGGAGAAGACTCTTGAGAGTCCCTTGGACTGCAAGGAGATCCAACCAGTCCATTCTGAAGGAGATCAACCCTGGGATTTCTTTGAAAGGACTGATGCTAAAGCTGAAACTGCAGTACTTTGGCCACCTCATGCGAAGAGTTGACTCACTGGAAAAGACTCTGATGTTGGGAGGGATAGGGGGCAGATGAGAAGGGGATGACGGAGGATGAGAGGACTGGATGGCATCACGGACTCGATGGACGTTTGTTTGAGTGAACTCCGGCAGTTGGTGATGGACAGGGAGGCCTGGCGTGCTGCAATTCATGNTGTTGGAGAAGACTCTTGAGAGTCCCTTGGACTGCAAGGAGATCCAACCAGTCCATTCTGAAGGAGATCAACCCTGGGATTTCTTTGAAAGGACTGATGCTAAAGCTGAAACTGCAGTACTTTGGCCACCTCATGCGAAGAGTTGACTCACTGGAAAAGACTCTGATGTTGGGAGGGATAGGGGGCAGATGAGAAGGGGATGACGGAGGATGAGAGGACTGGATGGCATCACGGACTCGATGGACGTTTGTTTGAGTGAACTCCGGCAGTTGGTGATGGACAGGGAGGCCTGGCGTGCTGCAATTCATGGGGTCGTAAAGAGTCAGACAGGACTGAGCGACTGAACTGAACAGATTGCAGTATCTCTGTGAGTTTGGAAATTCTCTTTGGGATCATGTGACCAAAGTGAAGCTGAACTTTTCTGAACATTATTCAAAGACCTAAAAATAATTATATCAAACAAATCATATGTTCCCTATGTGTATATGGAAACTAAGTATAAATCAGCTTCTATGTTATTATGGGGACAATTGTGAGAAAATTTTTAATGATCTGGAAAGAAAGCTCATAATACCCACACCTCAGAGAGAAGAGGCAAAGAAAGAAAAGGAAACTGAGATGCAGGTGAAAGGAAAACACTGATACTGCCTCAATTCAGTTTGTGGAGGGTGCTGGCTATTCCAGCATGCATCTCCTGTAGTCTATTAATAATAAACCACTTTGAAAATTTACCACAACCTGTTGTCCATTCTTCCTCAATGTCTTTCACTGTTGATTTTTCTGTCCACAGTTCACCCAAATAACTCCCTTATATACCTCATCCCTGTAATGGAAGGTAATACCAAGTCTTTTTATGGTTACTTACGTTTTTCTTATTTCTCAGTAACATTTTGAGGCAGTATATTCTCTTCTCTGACAGCACTTTATTTAAGCTCCAGAGACCATATTCCTCAAACGTTTACATTTTAAAAAATGGCACTTAACAACTTTAAGTGCACAACTCAGTGGCATTGCTTGTATTTACAATATTGTGTAATCGNTATGGTTACTTACGTTTTTCTTATTTCTCAGTAACATTTTGAGGCAGTATATTCTCTTCTCTGACAGCACTTTATTTAAGCTCCAGAGACCATATTCCTCAAACGTTTACATTTTAAAAAATGGCACTTAACAACTTTAAGTGCACAACTCAGTGGCATTGCTTGTATTTACAATATTGTGTAATCGCTATATATTTCCAAAACATTGTCATCACTCCAAACAGAAACTTTGCACACATTAAGTAATGACTCTTCATCCTCCTTTCCCTCTGCCACTGATATCCTTGAATATACTCTGCCTCTGTGAATCTTCTTATATTTCATATAAGTGAAATCATGCAATGCTTGTTTCTCCTATTTTTTTTTTTTAATAGCTTAGTTACTTTGGCTGTATCAGGTCTCAGCTGTGGCACAGGGATCTCTCATTGTGCTGCCTGGGCTCTTCACTGCAGTGGGGGGTGTCAGTTGCTCCTCCACAGGTGGGATTTTAGTTTCTAACGAGGGATTGAACCCATGTTTCCTGTGTTGTAAGGTGAATTCTTAACCACTGAACCACCAAGGAAGTCCCCTATCCCTTTTTTACTACATTCCAATTTAATCTTGATTTCTCGCAAAGTTCTTTTTTGTTTTAACAATCTCTTTCTTGAATTCAACCAACTCTTTTTTGGTATAATCTCTTTTTTCTATTCATGTTTTATTTAATATTTATGACATATTTTTAATATTTTCAAATAATTATTTAAAGAGATTTAGTTCAATTCAGAGTGTTATGGGTTTTGTCTGTTTTCTCTGAGTGTGTCTTTGTGTACATGTGATGTTATTACAGGGACATATTCATTGTTTGGAATGTTTTGACACATTTTATGCTTTTCCCCCTCCCTTTATAGTAACATTATATAGATACATGATATAGATTTTTTTTAATAACTTAGTGGAGTAAATTTTGGGTTTTCTGTCTTATAAGGATTCTAGTTTAGTGCTGTTTTCTTCTGTAGTGTAGTGAAGTGACGTATATGTGAATACACACACACACACACATATATATACTCACAAATACATACATGGATATGTATGAATGTATATATTTTGTTGTTGTTCAGTTGCTAAGTCGTGTCTGACTCTTAGAGACCCCATGGACTGCAGCATGCCAGGCTTCCTTGTTCTTCACTATCCCTCAGAATTTGCTCAAATTCATGTCTGGTGAGTCAGTGATGCCATCCAACCATCTCNGTATGAATGTATATATTTTGTTGTTGTTCAGTTGCTAAGTCGTGTCTGACTCTTAGAGACCCCATGGACTGCAGCATGCCAGGCTTCCTTGTTCTTCACTATCCCTCAGAATTTGCTCAAATTCATGTCTGGTGAGTCAGTGATGCCATCCAACCATCTCATCCTCAGCCACTCTCTTTTTCTTTTGCCTTCAATCTTTCCCAGCATCAGGGTCTTTTCCAACATGTCAGTTCTTCACACCATGTGGCTAGAGTACTAGAGTTTCAGCTTCATCATCAGCATATACCTATATATATATATAAATGCATGGTTGTTGAGAGATTTTGATAATCAGTTTTTTGTGTGTATGTTTCTTTTATCTTGTTTCTGGAAGATCCTTAACACAATCTACTCGTTTTGCTTCTCTTAACATTTATAACTCTATTGTCATCCTTTTCCTTTCCTCTTTTGTCTTAGAAAGAAATTTCCCTGAAGTTTGCACCTCAAATCCTATACAATCGCTAGCTTTCTTCTTGCAGCCAGTGCTGCTTCCTATCAGACTTTTGACCTACTTTCAATTACTGGTTATGTGAGTAGAACTTTATTATTTATTTTACCTGTTTTGTCCCACTAATAAGATCTCCACTTTTTCTCTTTTCTAAACTGTGTCTTCAGATTCTTCATTCTACACACTTAGAATTATGGTAATTTGAGACCCAGAGGTCTTTGGCACTTCTTTATTTACTTACAGGTAAATTTCACTTCATGCGGTTATCTTTCCCACAATGATGAAAAAGTATGATTTATTCATTTGATTCCCCTGGTCTGAAAAGTTTTTGGGAGGATGAGTGGGAAGATTAAATTTTAGGCCTTAATAGT
Organism: Oreotragus oreotragus; assembly: GCA_006410675.1. Classification (NCBI taxonomy): domain Eukaryota; kingdom Metazoa; phylum Chordata; class Mammalia; order Artiodactyla; family Bovidae; genus Oreotragus; species Oreotragus oreotragus. Next base: position 125,498 of record SJYX01010620.1, read on the forward strand.
ATCTTAAGGCCTTTTAATAGTCTTTGCCAGAAGAATGCTTTACCTATTTTAATTTTGTTAATATCAGTATGCTATAACATGTAGCTTATTTGGGTTATCACCTAGATTATATCTCATATAGTAATTTCTGCTATGGTAGTCTATATTATTCCTTTGTGATTTTTTAAAGGCATGATTTTACAGTTTAAAATAGATTGCCTTATTTACTCTTGTATTTGCTAGTAACCAATAAATGATAATTTTATTATTAAAATTGTTGTGTTTTATTTATGGGCTAAGACATAGTCAATTTTTTAAATTCCTTAAGAAAGATTGGAAAAAATTCTATTCCTTATTAGTAGATTTCTATGATATAATGTAATTGTGTTATTTGGGATTATAACAGAAACACAATCACATATATATATATATATATCATATATTGTTTTTAGTTTGAATTTAGAGTCTTTATTTCTCCTCNAGAGGTCAAGTTAAACAAGGGCTGAGGACTGTTCATTGGCTTTAGCAAAAGACAGGACAATGATGATGTCTTTGCCAGAACATTTCAGTGGTGTTGTGGCTTGAAGAGTAAGTGGGAAATGAAGATATGGAGAAGTTACTGCATACCTTTTCCAATAGCTTTTACTCTGAAAGAAAGCAGAGAGACAGGGTAGAAGCCAAAAGTTGATGGAGAGTTTTAGAAATAATACTCATGGTTTAAAAGATGGGAAGGACTTGAACTTATTTAAGGGCAATGGAAATGGACCATGAGGAGGGAAGACCGTGAGTTTTGGGAGATTGAGAAGACAACTGATGAAGTGAAGGCTCTGAGGAAGAGAGAGAGGAAGGCTCAGGTATTACATAGTAGGATTAGTCTCCTATAAGGGAGGGAGAGCTCAGCCACTGAGATGGAAAGGAAGAAGCAAAGAGTAGATATTGAGGTGACTGTTTCATTTGATGGATTCTGTTTTCACTAGGACTTTGGAGCAGCAGTGTCTCTTATAAGGGAAGGGGAAGGTGGATTTCAGGCAGGGCGAGGAGGAAGACTGCAGTGTAAAGTAGAAGGACTGTTACATAGAGTCATGGGCTCAGTTCTAGATAGAGGCTGCGGTCTAAGGGGGGTGTAATTTTTCTTCAGTTGTATTTGGCAAGTGGTGAGAGTACTCCTGAAAAGTAAAACCATTGTAAAACCTCAGAGTCTTGTACCCAGTGGGGAAAAAGGCTGTGAAGCTAACCTGTCATGGCTATGTTTCAAATGAATCCTTGCTCCTTCCTTTTTTAAACGCTCAGAAACCATCTCTCCTAGAAACTTTCTTGGATCAACATAAAGCGCATTTGTTTGGACTCCTCTTGGGTTGTGAGGCAGGATTCCAATCTTTTTTTCCTGTCTCAGAAAATTGGCAGAAGCAAGACGTATTGTCACTTTTATGGGTGAAGGTGAGGGGAGCTTTCAAAAAGAGGAACTAGGTGGAGGGGCTGATACTGGAGGCTGAGAGAACGAGCCTCCACATTTTTGCTACACAAAGTATGGTTTGGGGACCAGGAAGGTCAGCACTGCCCTGAATTTGTAGAAATGCAGAGTTTCAGCCCCTACCATAGAACTCGAAGAATCAAAATCTGTGTTTGAACTGAGTCCCCATATGAATCCTCAGCCATTAAAGTTTGAGAAGCAGCCTAGATGCATCCCATACTCATCAGAAAAGAACTTCTGGGAGTGGGGCCTGAGCATTTTTAACAAGCTTCCAGGTGATGCTCATGCTCCAGGCCCATGGACCACACCTTCAGTAGCATGATTCTAGAGCTGGGACTGGTCTCTGATCCCTGGTGGGAGCTGCAGAGCACCCGATACTCCTGGCCAGGCTGAGGAATGGCAGAGTCAGGAACGTCCCTTGGAACCTGTTAGCATCCCAGCAGGGACTGTTGACCTCACAGCCCTTGAATAGCATTACAATGTACTCTGCTTTGGGGGCTGTCAGAAATATTGGGCGGACCCTTTGACAAGGGCAGATTTTCTTCTTGAGTAACTTGGGGAGGCATGGATTCACCATAAGGCAACCCCACTCTATCTTTCCCAAATGGTAAGGCCTGATGTTTTGTTTGTCATCTAGCTATTATCTATATTTCTATCTTCTACTATCCATTTATCTATCTTCCATTATCTATCAATTATGATCTATATCCATATATCTTATCTATAATCTGTATTTATATATCTCCTATTAATACTTACTATCTATATATCTATCCTCCAGTATTTATCTAGCTTCTACTTCTATCTTCTTCTATCTTCTACTTATTATCTATTAATTATCTATTGCTGTTTAGCTGCTTAGTTGTGTCTGACTCTTTTGTGATCCCCTAGTTGGTAGTCCACCAGTTTTCTCTGACCATGGGATTTCCCAAGCAAGAATACTGGAGTGGGTTGCCATTTTCTTCTCCAAGGGATCCTCCTGACCTAGGTCTTAAACCCACCTCCTGCATTGGCAGGCAGATTCTTTACCACCGAGCCACCTGGGAAGCCCTAATTATCGATATCTATATGTTTATCTTCTACTGTCTGTGTGTGTGTGTGTTAGTCGCTCATTTGTGCCCACCTCTTTCCAACCCCATTGACTATAGCCCGCCAGGCTCCTCTGTCCATGAAATTCTCCAGGCAAGAATACTGGAGTAGGTTGCCATTCCCTTCTTCAGGGGATCTTCCCAACCAGGGATTGAACCCAGGTCTCCCACCTTGTGTGAAGATTGTTTACTGTCTGAGCCACCAGGGAAGCCCCTTTTACTCTCTGTTTATCTGTTAATATCTTCTGTCTATTGTCTGTCTCTCTCTTGATCTATCATTCACCTACCCACACTCCTATATGCACATACAGACTATTGCTTTGGTCCTTGTTAGTGAACTTTAGCTTACTAACTGCCGCTATGTAGACTAGCCTGGATTGGCCATACTTTGTTAAAATTTCCCATGAGGATGGAAGGCAGGGCTCTGAAGAAGGAATGAAGGAGTGTTCTTTCTTTATGTGGGACAGCAATTTGCAAAGGTCAAAACCCTACCTAATATCATTAAGGAACACCCAGAACATACTCCTGGGAGGCCACAAAGCCATGTCCTTTACTGTCATTTCCTGGATTCTTTAAGAATTCTCCATGTGGGAGAGGGTGTGGAGAAAAGGGAACATTCTTGCACTGTTGGTGGGAATGTAAATTGATACAGCCACTATGGAAGACGGTATGGAGAGTCCTTAAAAAACTAGAAATAAAACCACCATATGACAGCAATCACACTCCAAAATTGAAAGAGAAACATGTATCCCATTGTTCATTGCAGCACTATTTACAGTAGCTAGAACTTGGAAGCAACCTAGATGTCCACTGACAGATGAATGGATAAAGAAGTTGTGATATATATACACAATGGAATATTACTCAGCATAAAAAGGAACACATTTGAGTCAGTTCTAATGAGGGGGATGAACCTAGAACCTATTATATTGAGTGAAGTGAGTCAGAAAAAGAAAGATAAATACCATATTCTAACGCACATATGCGGAATCCAGAAAAATGGTACTGAAGAATTTACTTACAGGGCAGCAGTGGAGAAACAGACATAGAGAATAGACTTATGGACCTGGGGAGAGGGGAGGAGAGGGTGAGACGTATGGAAAGAGTAACATGGAAACTTACATTACCATGTGTAAAATAGATAGCCAATGGGAATTTGCTGTTTGGCTCAGGAAACTCAAACAGGGGCTCTGTATCAATCTGGAGGGGAGGGATGGGGAAGGAGATGGGAGGGAGGCTCAAAAGGGAGGGGATATATGTATACCTGTGGCTGATTCATGTTGAGGTTTGACAGAAAACAGCAAAATTCTGTAAAGCAACCATCCTTCAATAAAAATAAATAAATTTTAAAAAATTAAAAAAAGAAGAATTCAAGATGTGTTTGGAAGCTGATGTCTTGAAATGAAGATTCCTGTCTTTAGACTTTGTGGAAATTCACTGAGAGTTGCGTGCAGCCGTAGCGTTCAGCGGTGAAAATCAGGGGTGCCCTCAGTGACAACTGGTCCTCGTTAGCAAGCACAAATGGCCCACAAACGGCCACAGATTGGCAGCTCGTGGGCTTTGCACAGTGGAAAATTGGCCCCACTGGAAGGAGCAGAGCTGTGCAGCGGCCCTGGAGTCATCTGAAGCATCATGTCCCCACCTCCAAGCAGATGTGTGTCCTGGTGAGTTGGGTGGCATTCTGCAACGCAGATGGTTTGATGCGCACAGCTGCGTGCATAGCGTGGGTGGGTGGCGGGGCCAGAGATCTCACCCACCCAGAACAGAGGGCACAGAACTGCTTCATGGCCTTTCAGCGACTCTCCTTCTGCCGCTGTTATACTCCTCCTCCCAGGCTAGAAACCTTGCTGCCAGCTCTGACACTGCTGTCACTTTCCCCCTTCTCATGGCTCTGGTTCTGCATGGCTTTATCTGGAGGCCAGATGTCCTTTAACAATACTGGGTCAGCCGGGACAGGGCAGCCACCTAGGGTAGGGCAGGGGTGGGCGAGAGCTGACCTTGCTCCAGCACCACCTCTGAGAGCATCCGTCACTCTCATTAATCCTGGAAGCATGAACTCCCAAGAACACATCAGTCAGGGTTGCCCAGCAGCAGGAGGCCTAAGTGGTAGCTGGTATGTGGC
>SJYX01010620.1:136331-155343 GCA_006410675.1 Oreotragus oreotragus
TTTTTTTTTTTTTTTTAATTTGACTGTACCGGGTCTGAGTTGTGGCATGTGGGATCTTTGACCTTCACTGTGACATGCAGGATCTTTAGTTGCAGCATGTGGGACCTAGTTCCCTGACCAGGGATTGAACCTAGCTCCCTGCATTGGGAATGTGGAGTTTTAGCCACTGAACCACCAGGGAAGTCCCCATGGGAAGGATGTTGAAGTCACATTTTAAGAAGAGCTTGTGGGAAGGGAGGTATTTTTGCTGCAGTTTAGAAATACAATAGGCCTGAGACTATAGATGCAAATGTCTGGAGAAGCCAGGTGGATGATGTAAGTTAGTGAAGGGGTCAGGTGACAAAAGCAGTTGTCATGTGCCCTCAGTGTTGGGGAGAAAGGGGCTGGAGGAGGCCCTGGAAAGAACCTACAATGGGAGAGACAACCACTTTTGAGCCCAGATCCAGCCCTCAGGCCTCTTGTTGGCCAGGTTAGGTTGAACAGTTTTCAACTCAGGAAAGACCAGAGGAAATAAATTATTCTTTTATTTTTTTAAACAAAGCATATTAACTTTTAAGTCTTGGTTACAAAAAAATAACAAACTGCCTTTAGGCTATCATTAGAAATCCTCTGAAATTAGTAGACCCAAGTGACATGTGCATTCAAGATTCTGATTAGCAGTGGCTGCATGAAATGGCTCTCAGATCATGTCTGTTTCTTCCTGAGTTTGCCTTGTATTCCAAAGACACAGTAATTGTGCATAACACACACACACTAATTGTACACAACACACACACGAATGTGTAATTGGCAGATGTCATAGTTGTTGTCATCATTGTTCAGTCACTAAGTGATGTCTGACTTTGCAACCCCATGGACTGATGTATGCCAGGTTCCTCTGTCCTCCACTGCCTTCTGGAGTTTGCTTTTAAATTCATGTCCATTGAGTCAGTGATGCCATCCAACCATCTCATCCTCCACTGCCCTTTTCTCCTTTTGCCTTCAATCTTTCCTAGCATCAGGGTCTTTTCCAATGAGTCAGCTTGTCCCATCAGGTGACCAAAATATTGGAGCTTCAGCTTCAGCATCAGTCCTTCCAATGAATATTCAGGGTTGATTTCCTTTAGGACTCGATGTCATAGTAGGTGTTCAGTAACATTTGCTAATTGAATTAAGTAGATCTGGCCTGTGTGGTGTGATTCACATTTTATTTTCCATGTGAGTCTCTGTTCCAAGGTCTCATGAGATGTCAGCCCCACGTTGGCTGATTTAGACGGACATGCTTGGCTGGTGACCACGGGGGTCAGGGTGTCGTTAGGATTGGAATTTAGTGTGTGATCCTATAAATCCTCTTTGTCCTTTGACACAGCCCCAGGCAAGGCCTCCTGAGAAGCAGAGCCAGGCTTTGTTATCTGAAGGCTGATTAGCAAGCAGGAGGATTGTCTAGACTCTGGGCTTCCCTTCTCCCTTATGAGGATGCCTTTTGGCGAGATCTGCCCAAGCCAGAGAGAAAGGAGGGGTGGGGGGAACAGTAACATTCACAGTGGGACATTTTCATACTGGCTGGAAGCAGCTGCTAAAATTAAACGTATGGATTATTTGTGGGTTTCATTATTCAGACTATTCCTGTTCCCCACTGACACAGATAATTGGAAATTGACTATATTCGCTCTTTGAAAAGATTACAGAAACACAGTGAATGATTTATGTAGCTGGATGAAAAGGAACATGGGTCTTCTGATGTTGTGTGTGTGAGTGTGCTAATAAAAGTGTTCAGTATACAGCTTTCAATTAATTGGTTACTATTTACTGGGAACGTTCTATATACCAATATTATGTTTAGGGATTGACGAAATAGGTTGTGGTCTCTGACCTCCAGGGAAACAGGATCTGCCTATGAAAAATCATATAGCATTACAATGAACCAGTCAGTGGTTGAAGCCAAGAGTGAATTGCTGTTTATTTTAGGCCTACAGACCACAGAGTGCCTGATTCTTTCACAGATGTCTTCTCCTTTACTCTTCTCAATGGTCTTGTGAGACAGGGATCAGTTCCTCTATTTTATTGATGCAGATACTGAGGCTCAGAAGGTTGAGTAAACTTGGTCATGATCCCCCAGTCAGTGGAGTCAGGATTCAGGTTCATGCCTTTTGGATTTTACCCTGGCTGTCTTATTCAGTGTCTGTGAATCTTCAGATTCCAAGCACGTCTTTTGAACATTAGGTGCGGTCACAGCTGTGCTTCGTTTCCTTCCCATGGTGGCTTGAGAAGGCTTAGGTAGGAGGCATGTTGCATGAGGGGTAAGAAGGGGTGCAGGCTGGGGCTTCCAGGGGTTGGGCTGGGGATATAGAAGGGCTGACAAGTGGTCTGTGCGAACTATAGCCACGGTGGAAAAATGGGCTGGATTAATCCTGCTTCGGAGAGAAAAAGCTGACCCTTGCACTGGGGCTGAAGAGCAGGTGGGTTGTGCAGTGGAGTAGGGGAATGGGTCAGTGGAGGGGGTATGAAGGGGTAGGTAGAGGAGCAAAAGCAAAACCTCAGAACAGAGCAAGTAGAAGACAATCTTTTTTTTTTTTTNAAATAGATAGTTGTGGGTGATGAAAAGATGGGGAGGAAGGAACCAGTGGGGACTTTGCAACTGGGAGCTAGGTAAACAAAGTATGCGGAGAGGTCAGAGCCCTGAAGAGCTGTAATTACAATATGATGAGTCGGAGGTCCCACAGGACTGGCCAGTGGGTGCAGACCTGAAGCAGCCAGAACCCCAGGACTTTAGGGAAAGAGACAGAGATGGGGAACCCTCTGCAGTTAGATGACAGCTCAAACTATACTTTCTCTTTTGCAATTATATTCTAGCTTCATATGTTCTTAACATACCTTTCTAGAATTCTCTTGATGTTTTTAGTAGGAAAAAACTAATATATCCCAATTAAATATGACTCCAGGTTCGTTTAAAAATTATTTTTTANGCAGTTAGATGACAGCTCAAACTATACTTTCTCTTTTGCAATTATATTCTAGCTTCATATGTTCTTAACATACCTTTCTAGAATTCTCTTGATGTTTTTAGTAGGAAAAAACTAATATATCCCAATTAAATATGACTCCAGGTTCGTTTAAAAATTATTTTTTATGGCCTTGTTATACAAAATGTTTAGACATGTTTAACACATGAATGGCTTTATATATATATATATATGTATACGTAAATGGTATGAATGTTAAGACAACAGAAATCATTAAACAACATAGCAACCAAAAATTCAACCAAATTCTGAATTCCAGAATTCAGAGTTCCTGAAATATCCTTGCATTATGACAACAGGGATAAATCCAGTTGTTCTAATTAAACCAATGTATAAGAATCTTGTTCTGGTATCACAGATCTTCATAGTCAATATAATTATCACTGCATATGGTCTGATTCTGTCCACAACAATCACTAAGAACAGCTTTGGGTAAGTTAGAATTCTCATGTGATTACCAACCATAATAATGGAGGTGTTAGCCAGCAGTTATAATTACCGTCTGCAAACTCCCTCTTTGCGAAAATACTCTGAATAAAGGCTTGCTGTGCATTTTTCCTCAAATGTAACTGTCCATTAAAAAATGTAAACTGAGGATTTCTCTGGTGGTCCAGTGGTTAAGACTCTGTCCTTCAAATGCAAGAGACTATGGCTGGATCCCAAGTCAGGGAACTAAGATCCCAGATGCCAAGCATCATGGCCAAAGGAGAAAAAAAATTTACATATAAAAACATAAACTAAAGGAACAAACTAATAATCAGCATCAGAGGTTCTCTGTATTCCTTTTCCATCTGAGGATTTAGGCAGTGCTCGGTTAACAAGTAATCTTGAGGTGACTGACTCTTCTCAGTGACCCAGCAAATCAATGACACGCAACAGTTAACTGTTAGTCTGAGCACTGAAAGTGAATGACCAAGGCTTTCTGGAAACAGGTTTCCAGTTTCACCATGGTGCCATGGTTTTAACACTCTGAAGTAAATCAATATTGTGGAAGTTATCAATGAGCTCCATTTCACAGAGCCTTGAAAACGCAATATGAGATCTCTGGTACAAGGCATCATGGAAGCATTCATCTTTCAGAAGGAAATCTGTGCATTCAGGTCCCTAGACCAACTTTTGGAAATAAAGATAACTCTATATATTGATATTAGACAACATATTAAAAAGAAGATATTAGATATATATTAGATATAACTCTATATATAGATATATAGATATATATATTAGATATAACTCTATATATTGATATACAGAGATATAGATATTAGATACATATTAGATATAACTATATTGATATTAGACAACATATTAAAAAAAAAGAATACTTTCCCTTCTTTCACTTCCTCTTAGTCAAAATGTTATGTAGACATAACTTATACTCAAGTACTGAATAGTTTTCTAATAGGTAACCACATATTAACTTCCTATTGTGTTAACGTCCATGTTTAACTAGAGGCTATTTTTGCCATACTTCATAGAAAGCAAAGGAAAAATGTTGGAAACATTGCTTCTTTGGAAAAAAAAAAAAAGGCAGAGACATCACTTTGCCAACAAAGGTCTGTACAGTCAAAGCTATGGTTTTTCCAGTAGTCATGTATGGGTGTGAGACTTGGACCACAAAGAAGACTGATCACCAAGAAATTGATGCCTTTGAACTGTGGTGCTGGAGAAGACTCTTGAGAGTCCCTTGGACAGCAAGGAGATCAAACCAGTCAATCCTAAAGGAAATCAGTCCTGAATATTCACTGGAAAGACTGATGCTGAAGCTCCAGTACTTTGGCCACCTGATGTGAAGAGCCAATCCACTGGAAAAGACCCTGATGCTGGGAAAGACTGAGGGCAGGAGAAGGAGACGCAGAGGATGAGATGGTTGGATGGCATCATTGACTCAATGGACAAGAGTTTGGGCAAGCTCCAGGAGATGGTGAAGGACAGGGAAGCCAGGCATGTTACAGTTCATGGGGTCACAGAGTAGGACGGGACTTGGTGATGGAACAACAACAATCTATCAAAGGTCATCCCAGCAATAAAGAGCAACCAGAATGTCCTGTGTGCTGGAGAGAAAGGAAATACCTTGTTTCACCCGGAATGCAAGTTCCGAGACCGAGAGCTAAGCCTGGAAATGGCAGGGTGAGGGAAGAGAGCGGAGGAAGGCTTGGCAAAGTAACTGTGAGGTATTAGATTACAGGTAAGGTTTCCTCTCTTTTTAAGATCTCCTTTAGGGATATAAACACCTCAGTAGATGAAGTGCTATCTGATTTAAAATACTAACGCACACCACTCTCCAAAGCCAGAGCACGATACTTAAGAGTCCTCAAGCCTAGAGGAAGAAATTCAGAGAGGCCCTTTCCCCTTTGCCACGAATAAAACTAACACTCCTTTTCAGTTCTTTTACAGCTGCACACACCAAGCTTCCTTGACCGGGGTATTATTTACATCTCTGGAGACGGGGGAGGGAGGAATTTCCTTAACACCTGATCTAAGTGTCCTGTCTGGGCTCCCCTGGTGTCTCAGGGGTAAAGAACAGGACTGCAATGCAGGAGAAACAAGAGATGCAAGTTCGATCTCTGGGTGGGGAAGATCCCTGGAGAAGGAGATGGCGATCCATGTGTGCTGTACTCCACGGGGTCCTAAAGAGTTGGACACGACTCAGCGACTAAACGACAGCTACGAGAAACCATGTGCTCTACAGCACGATCTGGGCATCTGGTGATTAACGCTCTCAGTGACCTTGTTGTTGCTGTTCAGTCGCTCAGTCGTGTCTGACTCTGCGACCCCAAGGACTGCAGCACACCAGGCTTCCCTGTCCTTCACTATCTCCAGGAATTTGCTCAAACTCATGCTCATTGAGTCTTAAACAACAAAAACCTCCTGTCTGCTGTGCTCTGACTGTGTGGAAAACACTGCTAGAGTATGTGACATAAGGTCATTGTCACTATTATGACTGTTATCATTATAGCTGCAGGAAAGTTTTCTCTTCTTCCATTCTGGGTTCTTTGAGTTCAGTCACTCAGTCGTGTCCGACTCTTTGCGACCCCATGAATTGCAGCATGCCAGGCCTCCCTGGCCATCATCAACTCCCAGAGTTCACTCAAACTCATGTCCATCGAGTCGGTGATGCCATCCAGTCATCTCATCCTCTGTCATCCCCTTCTCTTCCTGCCCTCAATCCCTCCCAGCATCAGGGTCTTTTCCAATGAGTCAACTCTTTGCATGAGGTGGCCAAAGTACTGGAGTTTCAGCTTCAGCGTCAGTCCTTCCAATGAACACCCAGGACTGATCTCCTTTAGCTGGTCTAATAATTAAACTGATAAAAGATTAACAGGAGAAAAGCAAACAAGTTTAATAACACATGTATCTGGGAAAGACCCAGGAAAACTGAGTAACTCTGAAACAGTGGAAGCCCTCACCTTAAATGCCTTCTTCAGCTAAAGCAAAATAAGAGGGTGGTAGGATACTCTCTGGGAGGTCATGAGGCAAAGCAGAGAAAACAAAGGTGAGGCTGTAATGCAAATTAAGTTATCACCTTCTGCACCAATGAGAGCTCTGCATTCATGATGAAGGCCACCTCCCCCCAGCTTCCAGGAGCACCCTGGAAGACACCCTTACAAATGGAGATTTCCCTTATACATGGAAATGTCTCTGATGCTGGGAAAGACTGAGGGAAGGAGAAGGGGGCGACAGAGGATGAGATGGTTGGATGGCATCACCGACGCAAAGCACAGTTTGAGCAAACTCTGGGAGGTGGTGAAGAACAGGGAAGCCTGGCACGCTGCAGTCCATGGGGTCGCAAAGAGTCGGACAGGACTGAGTAACTGAACAACAACATCTACTTGGGTTTTCCAAAGCTTCTCCTGAGTCTGCAGTTTCTTAAAATAATCAGCCTCAAATAATCCTGATGCTGAAGAGACAGGAAGTGAAGTGGTCAACTCTGCACCCTGGTAAAATTTAACTGAGGTTCAAAAAGGTTAGGAAACTTGCTGAGGTCAAGCAGTTAATAAGTGGCCCAGGCAGGACCTGAACTTATACCTGTTTGATTTCAAACTCTCTGCCCGTAACTATTAATGATGTCAGAGAAAATGAAGGCGTCCAGTCACATTCCTCTTCAGGTTCCCTTTGAGACAACATTGCCTGAGCTACTCTGATAGAAGAGCCAGAAATCAGCTCTGGCTATAAACCATCTAAATGAAGGACTAAGTCATTCCATCATCCCAAGCTGGGTATCTCTTCTGATCCTAAGACACAGGAGTCCGTGGGACCCTGCAGAGTTTAGGAGCTCCCCTCTTCTCCCTTCTTCACTCACCATCTCTGGGCTGTCTCTTATACACATCTAGATGTGTATAAGAGACAGCTTTCACTTCCTCTTAGTCAAAATGTTATGTAGACATAACTTATACTCAAGTACTGAATAGTTTTCTAATAGGTAACCACATATTAACTTCCTATTGTGTTAACGTCCATGTTTAACTAGAGGCTATTTTTGCCATACTTCATAGAAAGCAAAGGAAAAATGTTGGAAACATTGCTTCTTTGGAAAAAAAAAAAAAGGCAGAGACATCACTTTGCCAACAAAGGTCTGTACAGTCAAAGCTATGGTTTTTCCAGTAGTCATGTATGGGTGTGAGACTTGGACCACAAAGAAGACTGATCACCAAGAAATTGATGCCTTTGAACTGTGGTGCTGGAGAAGACTCTTGAGAGTCCCTTGGACAGCAAGGAGATCAAACCAGTCAATCCTAAAGGAAATCAGTCCTGAATATTCACTGGAAAGACTGATGCTGAAGCTCCAGTACTTTGGCCACCTGATGTGAAGAGCCAATCCACTGGAAAAGACCCTGATGCTGGGAAAGACTGAGGGCAGGAGAAGGAGACGCAGAGGATGAGATGGTTGGATGGCATCATTGACTCAATGGACAAGAGTTTGGGCAAGCTCCAGGAGTTAAGTCATTCCATCATCCCAAGCTGGGTATCTCTTCTGATCCTAAGACACAGGAGTCCGTGGGACCCTGCAGAGTTTAGGAGCGCCCCTCTTCTCCCTTCTTCACTCACCATCTCTGGGTGCTCTGTGGGCAGTGCAGAATTCTGTCCCCACACCACAGATCAACTTGGCACAGCAGCCCCAGTTGCAGGGCAGAAAGAAGAGAGGTGACTAGACAGGAGAGTCCTATCCGTCCACAATTTTCCATTCCCAGGCTCAGAGAGGGAGCCACAGGCTGGTCACAAGGCAACCACATCACTGCTCCACTGACCTGGCTTAAGGTCTATTAATTATGATCTGTTCTTCAAGGCCTGTGCTCTCTGGTCAGATGCATGATGGGGCACACAGGGGCTGAGTGGAGAGTGGAGACTACCCCACACAACACTATCCAGCTGGGGCAGGACTCACTGAGGCCCAGAAGTGCCAGCTGATGGTCCTGGCCATGGCCCCACTTCATCCCCAGGGGAGGAGCCCTGTCCACTTACACAGCCTCAGCCCCAGCCTTACCATCCTGGGGTACAACAGGGGAGTCAAGCATGGGAACAAGGGGTCTAGAAGCCAGCTACTGGGCAGATGAGTAGGGAGAGGGAAGGTAATAAGCACAGCTGGGTTGGGGGGGTGAGGTGATATGCAGCGATCAGGAACATGAAGAGGTTTGTTGCAAAAGAAGGAGCAGGTGCGCAGAGAGGAGATGGGAGACACCGGCTCAGAAGTAGGAAGCCGAGAGGGTGAGAATCCAGGATCTTGACGGCTTCCAAGCCCCCAGCTTCAGTCCCCATGAGGCTCACAGATCCTGCAAGTATGAGCGTGGCTGTGTGCCCTCACATGGTCCACACGAGTGGATTCCTGGCCACCGAAGACCTTTGACTAAAACCAACTATATAGGTGTATTAAAAAAAATCCTCCCTAGCATTCATTTTTCTTCAAGTCTTAACCAATGAGGGCTTCCCTGGTGGCTGGGACAGCAAAGAATCTGCCTGCAATGCAGGAGACCCAGGTCCAATTCCTGAGTCAATAGATCTCAAGAAGGAAATTGCAATCCCTCAAGTATTCTTGCTTGGGAAATCCCATGGACAGAGGATCCTGGTGGGCTACAGTCCATGGAGTTGAAAAGAGTCCAATCCTTAACTACAGTCTCTAGGCGAGTGCAATTCAACCAAGGCTGCATGCAAGCATACACGTATGCACATACATGTGAATTCATGTTCCCTTATACATGTACACACAGAGACACACATACATGCATATGTCTAGATACACACACACACAAAAAAAATCTACCTAGGGCTGCTGAGATGCAGCCAGGCTTGAGATTCACTGCAGAGACAGAGTCCACCACGTTTCTCAGTGTAGTCAAGAGAAGCAAATTCAGAAACATTAGGTACTCTCCCTTAAAAATCACGAAACACAGCCTTACTTAAAGAAGGCACCTCAGAAGACATGTACAGTATGTCCCCTACATATGAACAAGTTCCATTTCCAAAAAGCATTCATAAGTCCAACAAAGTTAGCCTAGGTACCCAACTAATACAATTGGTTATATAGTACTGTACTGTCATAGGTTTATGATACTCTTCACACAAACGATACACACAAAAACACAAAAAGCAAAACCTTTAAATCTTACAGTACAGTACCTTGAGAAGTTCAGGAGTAGAGTACAACAGCTGCACATGAGGGCTGGCATCGAGAGACAGAGAGGAGATGGGAGATGGTAGAGCTGAAGTGTCATCAGCAATAGGACATGGAGGACAAGCTGAGAGGTCATTCATGCCTGAGGTTGATGGAACGCGTGTTCGCATCTTTGAAAGTTCCCAGCTTAAAGGTTCTGTAGGGAACGTACTGTAGTTCAGCCCTTGTTTTGAAAACAATGCAATGTAAAGCTCAGGAGTGTGGAGTGTCTCCTTGTGCAAGGTGACAACAACACGGATTAGAGGGACTGTTGGAACTAAAACTAATTTCCCTAGTTCAATAGGTTTTGTGTTCATCTCACTTTTGCAAATTAAAGCTTTTATGAATCAGCAAGCCTATTATTTAAAGCAATCCTGGGTGGGGGGGTGAGGGGGGGAATCATTCTAATACACAAATAATGATCTCCTAAGTACAGCTGTGTTGAGACTTCAGATTCTTGTACCCAAGGCTTCTTAAAGTGGAGCAGAATTATGGCCTCAACATGGGTTAAGCAAAATCCGATAAAGTAAGTCTGCCACCACCATGAAGACTGCAATCCATGAAGGCACATTCTGGAGTCTTACATGGGGTTATTAATGTGCGTAGTTGTTGTTGTTTAGTTGCTAAGTTGTGTCTGACTCCTTCGAGGCCCTATGTAGTGTAGCCTGCCAGGCTCCTCTGTCCATAGGATTTCCCAGGCAAAAATACTGCAGTGGGTTGACATTTCCTTCTCCAGGGGATCTTCCTGGCCCAGGGATTGAACCTGGGTCTCCCGTACTGCAGGCAGGTTCTTTACCACCGAGCTACCTGGGAAGCCCTCATATGAGTAGAGTAGTTATTAATTTGGAGAGAGGGACAGAAAGGCAGGCAGTAGCAGAAGGTTGGGAGTGATGTTAAGGATTTGCTCTAAGTGACACTCAAATGACTTCAAGGGGAAAAAAAGGGGGGTGTGGGGAAGGCGTTCCATCAATATTCCATTGTACCAGTAGAGTTTTCGGACTGAATTTTAGATAAGATTGAGCCTCCAATATTGCCCTAAATAAAAACAAGTATGCTCAGAAGAGGAAGCCCATTAAGGAGTAATTAACCATTAACACAGAAACTGAAAACGCTTGTCAGATCTTTGGTACTTGGCTTACAAGAGGAAAGTAAGACCCCTCGAAAAATAGAACCATCGGAGGGAATTCCCTGGTGGTCACTGCCTAAGACTTTGAGTTCCCAATACAGGAGGCCTGGGTTGGATCCTTAGTCAGGGAACTAAGATCCCACTGCTGCTGCTGCTGCTAAGTCGCTTCAGTCATGTCCGACTCTGCGACCCCACAGACGGCAGCCCACCAGGCTCCCCCCGTCCCTGGGATTCTCCAGGCAAGAACACTGGAGTGGGTTGCCATTTCCTTCTCCAATGCATGAAAGTGAAAAGTGGAAGTGAAGTCGCTCAGTCGTGTCCGACTCTTAGCAACCCCATGGACTGCAGCCTACCAGGGTCCTCCACCCATGGGATTTGCCAGGCAAGAGTACTGGAGTGGGGTGCCATTGAGGTTACAACAAAGATCCTGCATGCCACAGCCAAAACCCAGCACAGCCAAAGAAATAACTAAATATTTTAGAGGAAAAAAAAAAGAACCATGGGAAAGTGAGGTTTAGTGGGATAAGGGTGACAGCTCAGAATCTGGCTGTGCTAGAGAGAAACCCAGCAATGACGGATCGGGGAGGACAGATTGAAGAACCAGGTACAGTCCAAGAGCACCGAAGAAGGGGAGTGGAGCCACAGCCAACCACAGAAACACACTGCACCTGTGTCAGTTTCAACAGGTCTGCTCTTAAGAGTTACATTCTTATTAATGGGATATTTGCACACTGACTACCTTGAATGTCAAGCTGCTACTCTATTTCCATTCTAGGAAGATCACTGTGCATTCATGTATCACACCATTCACAGAACATTGTTTACTTTGTCCCTAATCAGTGAAACTAAGGTAGAAACACGAGCATTCTTCTTTCATCATACCATAGAATTCCCTCTGAGAAAACTGAGAACAAAGAAGGTAGGTCACTAACTTCAACCTGCTTGGGAAACTAGTCACTGTTCGGCTCTTCCCAGGAGAAATCCATCCTGACTCATAAATGTAAACAACATCCACAACCAATAGTGGGTGTGTTTCAAGATCCCACTGCCTGAGGGTATCCATTACAGTTGTCCCAAGACAGAGACTTTCCAATTATATGGATCCTTTAGATCACAAAGGGAAAAGGTATAAAAGAGCAACACATGGCTACATGTCTAAAGTTTCTCTAAAATCTAATCCATCTCACACAAAAAAGAAAGTTTCACATTAACAACAGGCAAGGGAAACTATCTCAGTGGCCAGTACAAGTACAGTAGCAATATACGTGTGTTTGATGGTTAATGGCTCATTCGTTGAAAGAAGGAATGAGTGAAGGGAAATAGTCTTTTGTAACTTGTCACAGTTTAGACCATAAAGAATCCACCTGCAACGCAGGAGCCCCAAGTGTGATCCCTGGGTCAGGAAGATCCCCTGGAGAAGGTAATGGCAACCCACTCCAGTATTCTTGCCTGGAGAATTCCATGGACAGTGGAGCCTGGTCCATGGGGTTGCAAAGAGTAGGACACAACTGAGCAACTAATACTTTTGTACCTAGACACTGTAAGTCCTTTTTTCCCCCCAGCATCTCTGCTTGCGATATCTTAGTTACGTGACCAGGGGTGAAACCTGGGCCCCTGCAGTGAAAGCACAGAGTCCTGACCACTGAGCCACCAGGCAATTCTCTGAAAATTCTTATTTACCTTCCTCTCTCAGCATTGCTTTCTCTGACAATGTTACCAAATGCCTCTCTCCTCCACAGTTTTTGCATGAAGCAACTTCTGTAGATGGTGATGGTAAACAGTAACAACAAATTGACTCACAAATGCCCCTACTTTCCTGTTTCTCTAGATGAAAATGTTTCAGCTAAAATTCTCCCCACTTTACTTACACCTCATTCCTTGAGTTATTTGCTTGTTTGGGTTTACACCTTCATATCAGCTTGATTTTGATTCACTCCCTCTTGAATCACAAGCCCCAATTCTGCAGCCTAAAGCTGCTCACATCCAAAAAGGATGTGTGTTGAGGAGGCTTAATCCACCTACTTAATCCCACTTTAACCAACAGGCAGCTTTTCCTGCACAGATTAATCACTCCCCTTCCCCCCAACCCAAATTACAACACTGCCCTCCAATAAGGTTACAACGATTTTCATAGTGTCCTTTCTACAGATATTTCTAAGTGACTCCAATTCATTCCCTCAATTGCTTGGCTACACAGCATGCTTGTAAAGGGCATCAGTAACTCAAATGTAAAACATGTCCCAACCTTCAAGGCCTCCACCATGCTGAGATTCTCCACTGTCTCTCTCACTGTTCCAATACCAACTGCCCGTAGGCTGAACAGTGTCTGTGTGTGTGTGTGAGTGTAAGCACGTGTCCCACGCCCAAAATTTATCTGTTGAAACCTAACCCCCAGGGTGATGTTTTGGGACATGGGGCTTTTGAAAGGTGACTAGGTCTTGAGGGTGAAACCCATATGAATGGGATCAGTGCCCTTACGAAAAGTAAAAGTGTTAGCTCCTCAGTCGTGTCTGACTCTTGTGACCCCATGGACTGTAGCCTGCCAGGCTCCTCTGTCCATGGAATTCTCCAAGCAAGAATACTAGAGTTGGTTGCCATTCCCTTCTCCAGGGATCTTCCCGACCCAGGCAGGGATCGAACCCGGGTCTCCTGCATTGCAGGCATTCTTCACCACTGAGCCCCAAGGGAAGTCCTTATAAACCAGCCCAAGAAAACTTCCTTGGCTCTTCCACCTTGTGAGGACATAACGAGAAGCTGGCAACCAGAAAAGGGGTTCTTGCCAGAGCCTGACCATGCTGATACCCTGATCTCAAGACTTTCAGCCTCCAGCACTGATAAATTTGTGTTGCTTTTAAGCCACTCACTCCACGGTACTTTGCAATAGCAGTTGAACCGTATAAGACATCAGCTTCTTTCTTCTAAGCTCAGTCTACACCCTCCTTTCAAATCCAACCTCTCTTCTACACGTTTCAGTCATTTTTCAAATGCTTAAAATAATCACCTCTTGCCCAACTAGCAATGATCCACCTTTCTTGCCTTCAAGTTTACTTTCTCCCCAAACCCTTACTTTAGATGACTTGCCTACTTAATTAGGGGATGTGCTACCTTTACCCATGGAAACACCAGGCAGTGATTGTGCTTGAAGTCCTCCATCAAGGACTGGACCCATGCTAGAGCATGCAGAGAGGGTGGGCCAAAAAGTGTGTTCAGATTTTTCAGATAACATCTTGAAAAACCCAAGCAAACATTTTGGCCAATCAGCATGGAGAAAGGATGCAGAGAACTACAAAAGGGTTACTGTTACTCTGTTGTTCAACAGAGATGCTTCAAGGTTGCAAGCATGAGAGACAGTGGATACAAAGTGGATCAGACCTTGAGCCAATACAATTTTTTTTTTTGAGCCAATACATTGTAACCCCTTTCTTTGCCTATGATTATGCCCATGGATACCAGATCCTAGAGGTAAAATAGATGCAACTTATTTTAAGAAAATTAGGAAAGTTTGAATCTATTTAATTTATTTATGGGTTGACCATATGTGCAAACCACTAAATGAATATTTAATGAGTTCCTATTATCTCAAGGCACTTTGCCTGTTGTTGGGAATACAGAAGACAGGAAGTCCTTGCCCTCAGGGAACTTCCAACTCAGTGAGATGCGCTTAAACAAGAAACAGCAACACAATGTGATTAGTGCAGGTGAAGGAACACTACCACCTGCGCAGGAACACCAAGGGCTCAGGAACCCAATCAGGATCCAGTCGGGATGCAGAAGCAGGGACACAGGAAAAGGGCCCACACAAAAGGCCAGGCAAGCACTAGAAGGCCTTACAGTCCTCCTGGTGGAACAGCCTCAGTGCAGAGATGGAAATGATTTAGGATGGGGCTGGCTTTCCAATCAGAGTTCTGAGCAGCCTGGTTCATAGATCAGAAAACAGAAGGTTCCCCAAGGAAGGCATGAAGACTGGGAGTAGAAAAGGGGACCTGAGGGGCTTCCCTGCTGGCTCATTGACAAAGAATCTGCCTGCCAATGCAGGAGACACTGGTTCAATCTCTGATCCAGGAAGATCCCACATGACGCGGAACAACTAGGCCCACGTGCCACAGCTACTGAGCCTGTGCTCAAGAGGCTAGGAGCTGCAACAAGACAAGCCATCACAATGAGAAGCCCGTGCACCGCAACCAGAGACAAGTCCACGCAGCAACAAAGACCCAGCACAGCCAAAAATAAATGAATAAATAGCACCTTAGGGAAGAAAAGGGAATCGGAGCTAATCAGCCACAGAACAACGGGTATGTGTGGTGGGAGGTACTGCTGCCGGGGCCATGACCTGAACAGAGTCATGAATGGGTGGAGAAGAGGGCATCTTCCAGGCAAAGTAGAACAGAAATCTACAGACAGCAGACCAAGGGGAAAGGCTGTTCAGGGATTGCTTAGCTTCAGAGTCAAGTAACTCCTAGCCTATTAAAATAACTGAGACATGTATATGCACCTCTAGAGAAATCTGATAAATCAGACTGCACGGTAACGTGGAAACAGTCCTAAACTAGCAATCAGGAGACCTTCCTGATCTTCCTTGAGCCTCTGTCAAACGAGGGTGCATAAGGACAGTGTCCATAAATGAGAAGGTAAATTAACTTAGTCCTTTCCAGCCTGCATTCTTTTTCTTCGTAAAAAAAGAAAAAGAAAACAAAACATAGTCTACATGTGTAGTGCTCACAGGCAAAACTACTGCTTTGCGAGACATTTGTTTCAGATATACCGAGCGCCGAAGAATTGATGCTTTTGAACTGTGGTGTTGGAGAAGACTCTTGAGAGTCCCTTGGACTGCAAGGACATCCAACCAGTCCATTCTAAAAGAGATCAGTCCTGGGTGTTCTTTGGAAGGACTGATGCTAAAGCTGAAACTCCAATACTTTGGCCACCTGATGCGAAGAGTTGATTAATTGGACAAGACTCTGATGCTGGGAGGGATTGGGGGCAGGAGGAGAAGGGGACGACAGAGGGTGAGATGGCTGGGTGGCATCACCGACTTGATGGACAAGAGTCTGGGTGAACTCCAGGAGATGGTGATGGACAGGGAGGCCTGGCATGCTGCGACTCATGGGGTCACAGAGTCGGACACGACTGCGTGACTGAACTGAATTGTGTATGTGTGCTAGATCTAGATGCAAAACACAAAATGTGTTCCTTCTTGTGCGGTCACAATCAAAAAAGTGTGAAAAGCACAAGGTGTGTAAGGTTTCTTCAAATCCTAAGATTGTCATTTAGCCTCTAAGTTCTAACCTATTTAATAGGTGAGTAAATCAACCTTGATGTGAGTTCTGGCATAAAACTAAATAAATTCCGAGCAAAGGTGAGCTACGTGCTCAGTTTTGTGCTGTGTGTCTGTGTATACTAAATTACTTCAGTTGTGTTTGATTCTTTGGGACACTATGGACCATAGCCCACCAGGCTCCTCTGTCCATGGGATTCTTCAGGAAAAGAACACTGGAGTGAGTTACCATGCCCTCCTCCAGCGACACGGGGATTGAACCTACATTTCTTATGTCTCCTGCACTGGCAGGCAGGTTCTTTACCACTAACACCACCCCATCACACAATTCAAAATTTAACCTTACCCAAAGCCATGCCCATAATTAAATTACATATGACACATGTCTCTGGGAAATAATTATGTCTCATGTATCTTGTAACACAGACACACCTGCGTATTCAGGGCAAAGGATTTGCCTCATGTCTGAAAAAGATTTCATTCTAATCTAGACACTTACATATAGGAACAGTGTTCTACAGAAATTTCACCAAATAACCTACTCAAGGTGGGATTATGTTTCACTTTAAAAAGATCTAATGCCAACCCTTAATTTTAATACCTTGACCAACAGCAGCTACTAGATGGTTATGTGACAAACGTGTGTGAAACTCTTTATTGAAACAGGTGACTTTTTAACTACTTGTAGATTCTGACACAGGGGCTTCCCTGGTGGCTCAGCAGTAAAGAATCCACCTGCCAATGCAGCAAAGATTTAATCCCTGGATTAGGCAGATCCTCTGGAGAAGAAAATGGCTACCCACTCACTCCAGTATTCTTGCCTGGAGACTCCCATAGACAGAGGTGCCTAGTGGGCTACAGTCCATGGGGGTCTCAAGAATTGTACAACCTCAGCCTAAACCACCTTCAGAAAGCTTCATCCAAACGAAGTCCTTCACGACTTGCAGAGAAGAATGTGAATAAGCAACGTATGAAACCCTAAGTATTTTCCTGTTGGATAGGCCATTTTCCCAGAAAGGCACAGAATAATTTATGAACACATGCATGAACAGGAATGAGGACAAAAATCACTAACGTTGGCAGTCTGCAAGTGCCAGGCAAACACATTTTAGATAAAGACTACACCTGTCAGTAGCTTAACAGTGCCAATTATACCTATTCTGGGGGTTCTTTCATCTGAAGCAATCCGATGTCAGAGAAGACATGACCTCAGGTGTTTTCACCATCCTGCTACTAGATGGCTGGCATGAAGTCACAGATACCCAGACTGGAGCACAAACAGGTGGACGTCACTTGCCCACTTACCCGACTTTTGGGTAACTAGAGACTAAAACTCAAGTTTGGTTTGCTGGTCTTACCATGTCTAGCCCCAAAACCAAGCCCCCAGTTTGTGCCTTGCACATAAAAGACTCTCTCAGTAAACACTTCCTAGTCCTCCTGTGAATGCTAATTCAAGGTCAAGAGATTCCCCAAGCCCTTTAAGCACAAGATTCAAACTCCTCTTGGGGTGGTGTTTGTTGTTTTTTTTTAACTAAGTTTCTGATAAAGATTCCAAGCTCACCACCACCAACTAAACTTCCTGACCGCCTTGCCAGCTACTCTGCCCCAGAAGTCCAACTTCACACCACCCGACCTTCCAGCTCCCTCCAAGGCCGCCCAGACGTGGCCCCGCTGAGCACTTTACAACCGGAACGTATTTTGGAAGCCGTCCCGCCGCGCCCCCTGACTTTACAAGAAAGGAAACAAGAGGTTTGAGCTCATGCGCCTTGCCCAAGGTCACTTCACCCTGAGGCTCTGCAGCCTCTGGCCGCCGGCTCACACAAACTCAACGCGAATCAAGTTGTCTCTGCCCCGTATTTAAGCATGCCCACACTCCCACTTGTGGTGCCCAGAACCACAAAAGACCCAGCCGGGGAGATCGGGGACACCCAGGCGTGCCAAAGCAGGCAAAACCCTGCGAATCTGAACTCTCCAGGAACCAGAGGGCTGGCGGGGTTCTTGAAGGGGGTGAAAGAAAGCCAGGGATGGAAAAAAAAACAGAAGCCACCACAGCCGCGGAGGGGTGTGTGTGTGAACAGAAAATCTCTGTTCGCCCACAGCCCCCAAGGAGGGTCCCTCTCCCCTCAGGCCGCCCCAGAGGCCCCCAGGGGATGCCAGCCCGGCCCCCTGGCAGCGGCCGGCCAGGCCTGGCGACCCTCGCCGGGCTCACCGGGTGCGCAGCGCCTGCCACGCGGCGTCGATGTCGGCGTAGAGGTTCTTCTCGGAGGGCTTGCCGGAGCTGACGCCGTAGCCGGAGTAGTCGTAGGAGAAGACGTTGCAGTTGATGCGCGAGCCCAGGCCGATGTAGAAGCTGCACATCTGGCCCAGGTCCACCGCGTTGCCGTGCGAGAAGAGCAGCGTGTAGCGGCTGGAGGGCGCGCAGCGCACGAACATGCAGCCTAGCCGGTTGTCCCGGGCGGTGCGCGAGAAGAAGACCTCGACGGCGTCCAGCTCGCGCTGCGAGTACTGCCAGTCGGCGCGCTCGCTCAGGTGCAGGCTGCACGCGCCGGGCCCCGCGCCCCCCTCCTCGGGCTGCTGCGGCGCCGGCTGGGCCGCGGCGGAGGCGGAGGAGGTGGCAGCGGCCGAGGCCGGAGCGGGCGCGCCGGGGCCGCGCTGCTCCGGCGCCAGCACCGTGTAGGTGGGCTCGGGCGGCAGGAAGGCCAGCTTGGCGGCGATGCGGCTCGGGCAGGGCGGGCAGCAGAAGAGCCAGCACAGCTCGCCCAGCGAGAAGCCGTTCATCCTGGGGCCTGGCTCGGGCATCGGGGCGGCTGGAGCGCGCCGCCGCCGCCGCCGGCACGGCAGGCAGGCAGGCAGGCCGGCTGGGGAGCGAGGGCGGGCGGGCGCGCGGCGCGGAGCGGGCGAGCGGAGGGCGGCTGCGGCCCGCCCGCCCAGCGGCCGGAGGAGGGGGCGGGGAGTCGCAA
>SJYX01010620.1:164652-213772 GCA_006410675.1 Oreotragus oreotragus
GGAATGAAGCAGGGCAAAGACTAATAGAGTTTTGCCAAGAAAATTCACTGGTCATAGCAAACACACTCTTCCAACAACACAAGAGAAGACTCTATACATGGACATCACCAGATGGTCAACACCGAAATCAGACTGATAATATTCTATGCAGCCAAAGATGGAGAAGCTCTATACAGTCAACAAAAACAAGACCAGGAGCTGACTGTGGCTCAGATCATGAACTCCTTATTACCAAATTCAGACTGAAATTGAAGGAAGTAGGGAAAACCGCTAGACCATTCAGGTATGACCTAAATCAAGTCCCTTATGATTACACAGTGGAAGCGAGAAATAGATTTAAGGGACTAGATCTGATAGATAGAGTGCCTGATGAATTATGGACGGAGGTTCGTGACATTGTACAGGAGACAGGGATCAAGACAATCCCCATGGAAAAGAAATGCAAAAAAAGCAAAATGGCTGTCTGGGGAGGCCTTACAAATAGCTGTGAAAAGAAGAAAGGCGAAAAGCAAAGGAGAAAAGGAAAGATATAAGCATCTGAATGCGGAGTTCCAAAGAATAACAAGAAGAGATAAGAAAGCCTTCTTCAGTGATCAATGCAAAGAAGTAGAGGAAAAGAACAGAATGGGAAAGACGAGATCTCTTCAAGAAAATCAGAGATACCAAGGGAACATTTCATGCAAAGATAGGCTCGATAAAGGACAGAAATGGTCAGGACCTAACAGAAGCAGACATAGTTACTAAGTACTTACCATGAGTTGGTCACTGAGTCAATCTGCGGAATGCAGAGGTGGCTAAGACAGCTCCTCCTGCCCTCAACAAGCTCACTGAACGATTTGCTACACAGAAAACTGCATCCTGCTAAGCCATTCTGGGTCAGTAAACTGAACAGTATTCCAAGTAGTTAAATGCACTGGTCTCTATTATTAATATTGGCTTTTTGCACATTGAATTTTTCTTCCAGATCAGTCTACCTGATTCTGAGTTGCTCAAGATCACCCCACTTGTGTCAGCATTTTTCACTGACCATCAGAGGATATTTATGCTTCAAAACTAAAGCATATAGTTGTTTGAAGATACATCGACCCCTGGGAATTCCCTGGTGGTCCAGTAGTTAGGACTTGGCACTTTCACTGCAGGGCCCAGGTTCAATCCACAAGCTGAGCAACAAAACCAAATTAGAGGGGGGGAAAAAAAAAGAGTGCCCTGTTTTATTTTTGCTTTCTTTAAATTTAGGACTGAATGCTCTGTGAAAGCTAGGATGATGTCTGTTTTGGTCACTGTTTCCTCCATGCCTTGTTTGAAGAAGATGCTCTTGAAATAGTAATTAAATCATCAATTAAAGAATGAGTGAGTGATTTAGTGAGTGCATCAAGACCAAGGTTATTCCTTCTCTTTCAGACAGTATTGTCAGGCTTTGAGAAAGACACAAAGAAGCCCAAGTCCATGCCAGCATCCCCCTAGGAATAGACTACACATGTCCGCTGGCTAAGGAGTTGTGGCATTCTCCCCATCTTTCTTACTATTAATAACAGTGATCGGGTTTGTTCTGGGCAACAATGCTCCCAGTTAAGACACATAGTCACCTGGCCTCCCCTGCTTTGAAGATGGCCACAGGACACAGTTCTGGCCAAAGGTCTTTAAGTGATGTGTTTTTTGGAGCTTCCATAAAGGCTTAACAGAACCGAACTCATCTGGCATGTTTCTCTTTTCCTGTCCCTTAATTCCCACTTGGGTTGCCGGCATTATTATTACTAGAGCTATGAAAGCCACCTTGCCACAGTGAGAGTGAATTTCACAGTTGAAGATGGTGAAGTAGAAAGAGAAAAGTCTAGGCCCTTCAGGACATTGCTGAACAGCTGCCCAGCTTTGCCTTCACCTGGGCTTTTTACTTTGTTTTTAAGTCTTTACTGAATGTGTTACAATATTGCTTCTCTTTTGTATTTTGGGTTTTTGTCCACAGGCATGTGGAATCTTAGTTCCCCAACCAGGGGCTAAACCTGCGCCTTCTGCATTGGGAGGCTGAAGTCTTAACCACTGGACCACCAGGAAAGTCCCTGAGCTTCTTGTTAAATGAGAACAATAAGTCACTTTATGTAACTGTATTAATAGTTGAGTATTTTGTTACCTGTAGCCTAATGCAATGATTAGAAATCTGATTCAGGAAACAGAAATGAAAGATCCAAACATTGCTCTTAACTGGTTTCTCAATAAAGTCAAAGAATATTTTGTTGATAACAGTGGAATACCTATGGCTCCTTTTTCCTCCATTTAAAAAAATTATTAAAGTATGACTAAAGATGGGGTAGATTTTTGAGGAGATATCTATTGAACAAATCCTTTGGAAAAGTGAAGACAATCAAGCCGATAATTTTGAAGATAACGTAGTTGACATTTGCGGCCATTCTGGGAAACCTGAGCCAGTGCTCATTAGGGTAAGGGCCTGCCATTCAGCTGAAAGGTTTTGGAGGTGAGGTATCTTTTCCCAGAACCTCTCAGCCTGAGGGCTCTTATCAAGAGGGCTGCAAATGAGGTCACTGGAGCCTCAGCTGGGGAGAGCTCAGAGACCCATGAAATGCTGAGAAAGCACCAGAGAAATAAGGATTGAGAGAAATCAAACACCAACCACCCACAGATAGGTGCTTTTACAGTTCCGTTCTTCGCATGGATGATTATCTCCTCAGACCTACATTTCTTACTAGTCTTCTATTCACGGATTCTTAATGGGAGGGCCAGAGTCCCCAAAATCTATCTCAGAATTTGGACTTGATGAGCTGCTTGAAGATAAGAACTTGTTTCCCCTGCACAATCAGCATGAAACCTTATGTCCTAGCGCATAGTAGGAACTCTAAACAGACTTAACTGGTTATTGGAATTCAATTTCTAATAATCTCTAAATGCTTGTTTCATGTGCAAACATGTAATAGGTTATAGAAATGATTTTTTTTTTTAAATGGGAAGTGAGAAGTCACAGCCTTTTATATGCTGAGCTTGCAAATTTAGTTTTGTGGTGATAATGAACAATATGGCTTCAATTTTAAGGTTTGGGTTTTTTTTGAAGTTCAGATAGCTGCACATCAAAACTGTCCATGAATGATTGATCTGTAGTGTTATTCCAGGGAATTTACAATAATGAATGTTAAGGACATACTTAAAAAAACAGTAATATTGGCATAAGACCAGACAGATCTAGCTGTCGGTGAATATTCTAGCTGTGAATATTTCACATGTAATAAATTTGATGTTTCAAATTGGTAGGATTATACTAACTTATTTCAGTAATTAGCTAAGTATTTGAAAAGAGATAAAGTTTAATTCTGATAGATAAAAAAAATCAAAGATTTTTTAAAAAGGAAACCAAAAGACAGCTAGAAAATATAGATGAAGAGTTATATATCTTTGAGCAAAATACCAAAGGCAGAAACCACATAGGAAAAAGTTAGTGATTTGACCACATAACTTTCAATCTTCTATATACTGAAATTAATTTATAGATGAAATGAGATAATGTTGAGGACTTGATGCCAAAAAAAAAAAAAAGGAAACAAGATTGATTAATAAGGACTTGATAATTGTTGAATCTGAGCCTTGAGTTGATGGGGGGTTTCATGGGAGTTTCATATGCAATTCTCTCTACTCTTGTATATATTAAAACTTTTCCATAATAAAAAATGTACCTTTTTTTTTTTTTTTTTAGGATTTTGAGAAACAGTCTAGGCCAAACTATTTGCATCAATTCATTTACAAAGAAAAACACCCCGATGGGGAAAATGGATAAAATATGAACAAGCATTTTATAAAAAGGAGTACAAATAACCAATAAGTATGTGAGAAAAAGTTTAGATTCAGTTTTAAAAGCAAATTTTAAAAATTTATTTTTAACTTTCTTGCACTGACCCAAATTTTTTTTTTTTAATGGAATAAAAACCACTAGGGCTCTTTTGGACATGATTTAGAAAAGTAAGCACTCTCAGATAGAACTTTCTGGTGGAAATACTAATTGGGACAACCTTCTGGAAAGAAACTTCACAATATATATCAGAAGACTTAAAATATGTCAAACTTGTAATCAAGTAATTCAAGTTGAAATTTAGCCTAAGGAAATAATCCATTTTCCACATAGATTTTAAATACTAGGATGTTTGTAACAGTACAGTTTGTAATGGCAAACAAAGCAAAACAAAAAATTGAGAACATGAGTCTAAGAAAGAAAATGATAGCACATCCGGACAATGGACCAATATGTGCCATTAAAACTGAGATGAAAGAGCCATCTTTGTTATCACAGGAAAATATTCACTATGTCTAGTGAAAACAACACAAAATAGCTACAACATGTATCAATAAATATACTTTAAAAGTTTAAACCCAGAAAAAAAAAAAATCACTGATGAATGAGATTTTGAGGGTTTGGGTTTGGTTGGTTGTTTCTGAGTATATTCTTTAAGTTCTAGGTGTGTATTATTTTATAATTTAAAATGAATAAGTTAGTATCAACCCAACCAAATAAAAAGAGGAAAGAAAATATTTTAGAATGATGAAGATGTTCTTCTGGATACGTGGAGAGTCTTCAAAAATTAACTTCCCAAAGATAATTTCTCATTCACATGAGGATGAAGTAATTTTACCATAGTTGAGTTGAGCAAAGCTCTACCAAGACTTACTATGTGCCAGAAATGTGGTGGTTCCTGCAGGAAATGCAAAGACTAACAAAATAGCTCGCACCCCACCCTCAAAGGCACCCTCTTCTCTCTTGGAGTCTATAGTATCTAGCTGTCTGGGCTTTCAAATGTTGCTGCTTTCCTAGCGCAGGAATGTGCTTTTCTGCTCCGCGTGTTTTGTTTTGCTTTATGTTTTTACAGTGTGCTTACCTTCTCCTTCTCCTCCCTTCTCTACCTTCCTTTCTCTAAAAATGAGGCAGTCATTTCTCTCAGTGAGGCCCCACCAGGTGAAGAGCCTGGCCTTACATTTCTCTGTTGCCTCACACCTCCTGATGTTTTCATTTCTTCTCCACTGAACTATACGCAAACTTTGTCACTACCTGACCTTGTTACCATATGGCACTGTGTCATTCCCCGGCAGTCACATTTCCCTTTTCTGATTACAATTTCCTATTCCGTCACCTCTCTTCTTTCCTCTCATTGAAACTCTTACAAATTCTCTTGCTACCACTCCTTTGATGGGACAGTCTCTGGGCTCCAAAATCACTGCAGATGGTGACTGCAGCCATGAAATCAAAAGACGCTTCCTCCTTGGAAGAACAGTTATGACCAACCTAGATAGCATATTGAAAAGCGGAGATATTACTTTGCCAACAAAGATCTGTCTAGTCAAGGCTATGGTTTTTCCTGTGGTCATGTATGGATGCGAGAGTTGGACTGTGAAGAAAGCTGAGTGCCGAATAATTGATGCTTTCTGAACTGTGTTGTTGAAGACTCTTGAGAGCCCTTTGGACTGCAAGGAGATCCAACCAGTCCATCCTAAAGATCAGTCCTGGGTGTTCACTGGAATGACTGATGCTGAAGCTGAAACTCCAATACTTTGGCCACCTCATGCGAAGAGTTGACTCATTGGCAAAGACCCTGATGCTGGGAGGGATTGTGGGCAGGAGGAGAAGGGGACAACAGAGGATGAAATGGCTGGATGGCATCACCAACTCAATGGACATGAGTTTGAGTGAACTCCGGGAGTTGGTGATGGACAGGAAGGCCTGGCGTGCTGCGAATCATGGGGTCGCAAAGAGTCGGACACGACTGAGCGACTGAACTGAACTGAACTGAGAATGCTTGTCCTGACCTTGGTCCTTTTTTTTTTTTTTCCTTTCTTTTGGCTTCGCAGCATGAGGGATCTTAGTTCCCCAACCAGGGATTGAACCTAGGCCCCTGGCAGTGGAAGTGCAGAGTCCTAACCACTGAGAATTCCCCTGACCTTGGACAGTGAGTCATGTCAATAATCTTCTCATTGAAACCTTAATATGCAAACTTCATCATATGCATTGTCTCTCTGCTGTGCCCACTTGCTAACCCTCTTTCCTGGTTAGACAGTAAAGAATCTTCCTGCAATGCAAAAGACCCTGGGTTCGATCCCTGGGTCAGCAAGATCCCCTAGAGAAGGGAATGGCTACCCACTCCAGTAACCTTGCCTGGAGAATTCCACGGACAGAGGAGCCTGGAAGGCTATACAGCCCATGGGGTTGCAAAGAGTCAGACACTACTTACTGAATGACTAACTTTCACTTTCACTTTCCTGGTTAGAATAAATGTTTAGCAAAATATTATTGAGCCTCTACTCTGGCATGTAGATCAGTAAAGAGCTGGAATGTCAAGATCTAACCACTTTAAAAACTGTTTTTGTTACCAAGCCCAAGCTCATGCAGCTTGCCACCTGAAAGGCTAATAAATCAAGAGATTAGTTGTAGGGGCAAGGAACAACTTTATTTTGAAAGCCAACAGACCAAGAGGGTGGTGAAATAGTGTCCCAAAGAACCATCTTACCAGATGCCTGTACTCCTTCCACACCATGGCGTCTAACAAAACTGGAACTTTTTAATCATTAGATAAATGGATTTAGAGAGACATAATAAAGTGGAGGCAGGACCTGGAAACCATAAATGATACACATTCTCTAATCTGGGATGGGCTCCAAGTGGGTGGCCCTGGTTTCTGACAACAGGGGAATGTCCTGCTGGACAGGCAGAACTCGCTTAGTCACTCAGCATCCATTCAGTTCCTGTTCTGTGCCAGCCCAGTCAGGCAAGTGCTAATAGAGGCAAATAGAAAATGCTGTGAATCAACAGGGCAGCAATCAAACTCCACCCCCATGAAGCAGGCAATCAGGAAAGACTTCAAGGAGGAGGTGGCTTTTTTTTTTTTTTTGGTCTTACCACACTGCTTGTGGGATCTTAGTTTCCCAACCAAGAATTGAACCCAGGCCCTCAGCAGTGAAAACACAGAGTCTTAGTCACCAGGCTGCTAAGGAAGTACCCAGGAAGGTGACTTTTGAGCAAGAGAAAATATCCTGAATATATAGGGACAGGCAATTGAAGTTGCAACCCAGGAAGTCAATCAGCATCTGGAGGGAGAGAATTCATATTTATAAAGCCCTACCTCCATGCTAGCCAGTAAATAAGGACTTGTTGCAGGTTGTGTTGCCTGGGAAGCTGATTGTGAGTTGAGGTTCACATGTGGGAAGCTTGTCAGGGAGAGGGCTTGGGATCAAGAACTGTGAAGGACATCAAGTTGGACAGAAGGAGAAGTTGGTCTGTGGCGCAGTCTTTGTTGTTCAGCTGCTCAGCTGTGTCCCAGCTCTTTGTGACCCCACGAACTGCAGCACCCTAGGCCTCCCTGTCCTCCACTATTTCCCGGAGCTTGCTCAAACTTATGTCCATCAAGTCGGTGATGCCATCCAACCATCTCATCCTCTGTTGTCCCCTTCTTCTCCTACCTTCAATCTTTTCCAGCAGCAGGGTCTTTTCCAGTGAGTTAGCTCTTCACATCAGGTGGCCAAAGTATTGGAGCTTCAGCTTCAACAACAGTCCTTCCAATGAATATTCAGCACCGATTTCCTTTAGGAGTGCCTGGTTTGATTTCCTTACAGTCCAAGGGACTCTCAAGAGTCTTCTCCAACACCACAATTCAAAAGCATCAATTCTTCGGCGCTCAGCCCTCTTAATGGTTCAACTCTCACATCCGTACATGACTACTAGAAACGGAGGTTGAGTGCAGAGGAGAATCAAGAACACAAAGAGAGGACCACGCTTGACCAAGGATATTTCACCTGCAAGATCAGTTGTAAATGAGAGAGGAAATGTATTTACGTGAAGAGTGTGAGGTCATGAGTAGATGGGTTGAAGGAGTTCTTCAGCTGATCAGTAAGTTTTGCTGGTGGTTATCTTCCTCCAAAGGATTCAATGGGTTAATAAGGAAAGCTGGGGGTGGGAAGGAGACTCAAGAGGGAGGGGATATATGTATACCTACAGCTGATTCACCTTGTTGTACAGCAGAAACCAACACAACATTGTAAAGCAATTGTGCTCCAATTAAAAATAAAGAAAACAAAGAATGCTGAGGTTTGGAACATGGCCTTGGAGTGTGTGACAATGTGTGACTATAGGTTGAGTGAGGACCTGGTCAGGTTCTGGGAAAGCCATTCACTGAAAAAAAAACACTTGGCTGAGTAATGGCCTTTACAAAATGAGCCTGTAGTGCCTGATCAAACACTGAGCTTTAGGAAGCAATCTCAGACAGGTTATTCTTCTTTAAAATTACTCGTCTAGTAAGAGAAAGCAAAACTTAAGCATAATGTTAAATAAATCAGTGGGAGGAGGGGGGAATCACACAATTTAACATTCATTTGGTTTCACATTCAGTGCAAAAAAATCTTTCTAACAAATTCATCTCTGTAATCAAATGATTTCTATATCTATAAACTTAGATGAGAGATTTGTGATTTACCGTGAAAGACAGAAATGTTGGAGAGTTTTTTTGTGAATCTGATGAGGAATGACAGAGGGAAGTCATTTCTAGATGGATCTGGAGGAAACTGGCCAAAGACAATCATAGATCTACATGCAAAAGTATGCATGTCAAGCTCCATGTGACAACTGTGTGCTGTGAGTAGCGTCAGTGTTTTCTATGGGGCTGCTGCATGCAGATCAGAGTGGTAATATTATCCATTCATAAACAGATATAAGACTTTGTCAGAATCTCTGCAGTTAGAGTCCAGGCTCAAGCTGTGGGAAGAATCAGCAGGCAGAAGAGGGTGGGGTCCTATATTTGGTATCTCCATTTCAGACAACCCTCTCTGCCCTGCCCAAGCTAAACTGTCCAACCAAGAGAGACTAGAGAACCTTTAGACCCAAAGAAGTTGGAGTTAACTCAACTTGGCAGTAGCAGAAACCCTACAACTCTTGTCTTGATAGAATAGTGGTTGCTAGGACACTCAGCTTTAAAGATTGCATTGCTCTGGGCGAGTCCAGTCCTCAAACCTTTGGACTAAAGACCGTGTCTTTGGGCTTCCCTGGTGGTCCAGTGGCTAAGAGTCTGCCTTGGAATGCAAGGGACACCAGTTCCACCCCTGGTCTGGGAAAATCCTGCGTGCCACGGAGCAAGGAAGCCCGTGTGCCACAACCGCTGAGCCTGTATTCTAGAGCCTCTGAACCACGTACTGAGCCCATGTACTACTGAAGCCTACACACCTAGTGCTACTGAAGCCTACACACCTAGTGACCATGCTCTGCTAGAGAAGAGCCACAGCACTGAGAAGTCTGTGCACTGAAACTAGAGCAGAGCCCCTGCTCGCCCCAACTGGAGAAAGCCAGTCTGCAGCAACAAAGACCCACCGCGCTCAAAGAAATATATAGAACAGTATTTTAAAAGTAAATAAAGACAGTGTCTTTGCCTTTAGTTCAGTGTCTTATCATCCCACTGACCTAGCCAACCTTATCCAGCAGGCCTCTGAATTTTAGAATAAATGCATAACCACCACTGGCCTGCCCAGAAGACCTGAGACTGTAGCTCTCTGGTTCTGTCACTGGATACTGGTCCTTGACTACTTTCTCCATCTGGAAGATACAGAGAAGAGGAACAGCCAGCATCCCAAGTATGCTGAAAGATTTAGATTAAGGCAACCCACATGCAATATGATTAAAGAGCACTGTGGAAATGTCAAATGCTATAAATATGGATAATATAATGATAACTGAGAAGCAGCTTGGTTAATTGAAGCCAGTCCCCAGAGCTCCCCTGTAATTATGGTATGATTGTATCTGGTATGCCCTGAAGCATGGCAAGGACATCTTGTGCAAACAGCCAAGTCAAATAATTTGCATGCCACTAATTTCTGAGATACAGCTTAAACCCAGGAGACCATGAGATGCATTCTTAAGAGTCTTGATACGTCAAAAGAATTTCTTGACCCGAGCGCTGTGTCTTGTCTTTAGAGCATGTGAACTTATCACCAGTTGGCAGTTCTAAGAGAGACTGGAGGGAATTCCCTGATGGTCCAGTGGTTAGGATGCTGCAACTGAAAAAAAAGAGAGAGAGAGAGAGGCTAGATCCTCTATAGTTACTTGGGTCTCTGAAAATCTATGTGAGTGAAAATACTAGGAAAAGATTTTCCCCAACTTGAATAGAAGAGAAAGAAAAATGAAGAGCCAGGGATATACACTTTTAAGGTCCATCATTTCTCCATCAATAACTGGGACACCAATGTTTACAATAATGATATCAACTTTTGTTGAAATAGTAATAGAACTCCCCATTCTTCATTTAGCTCTTGATGTTTGCCATGTCCCCCAAGAAGGCAATTATGTTCTTAATTTGGTAGACTAAAACCTCCAGAACACTGAACCCTTATAGATTTATTTATTAAAAAAACAAACAAGGTTGGGACTTCCCTGGTGGTCCAGTGGTTAACAATCTGTGCTTTTACTGCAAGGGCACAGGTTTGATCCCTGAGAGAGTTCTCACATGCTGGCATGGTGCAAAAATAAAGAAATAAATTAATAAAATTTTAAAAAATTAAAGCACAAAATGTTGTGAAATGAGTATGAATAGAATTAATATTAAAATAGGTACCTACTTGAGACTTCTGTGGTGGTCCAGTGGTTAAGAATCTGCCCTCCAATGCAAAGGTCCCAGGTTTAGCTCCTGGTCAGGAAACTAAGATCCCGCATGGTGGGGGGTGGGGAACCGAACTTGAGTGCTCTGAAGCCTGTGTGCCACAGTTAGAGAGGTGCATTGCAACTAAAGTTCCTCCATGCTGCAACTAAGACTCAACACGGCCAAAACAGAATTTTTTTAAAAAGGCACCTACTGTGCAATCTGCTTCCAATTCTCTTTCACAGACATAGGCAAATGCATACTATCATTACAGCTACTTTCTCTCTGGATAGTCTTGAACACTAGTCCACTGCTAACCTCACATCTTTAAACTGCTCTTTCCTTTGCCTTCCAAACATCTCCATCTGATTGATCCATAGAGCCTTTCCAGTCAACGTGTCCACAGCTGAGCTCAGTTTTTTCCCAGATCCCATTCCACCGAGCTTATACTCCTCTTATGTTCTCAACACTGTGAATGGCACAGCCAAGAAGCCAGAGCCAGAGATTTTCATATTTTCTTTGATTCCTTCTTCTTTTTCACTTTCTATTTGTAACTGACCCGGGTACTGCCGGTGCTAAGTTCTCACTAGCCTTGAGTCTATCCCCACTTTAGTTCAGTTCAGTTCAGTCACTCAGTCATGCCTGACTCTTTGTGACCCCATGAATTGCAGTACGCCAGGCCTCCCTGTCCATCACCATCTCCCGGGGTTCACTCAGACTCTCGTCCATCAAGTCGATGGTGCCATCCAGTCATCTCACCCTCTGTCGTCCCCTTCTCCTCCTGCCCTCAATCCCTCCCAGCATCAGAGTCTTTTCCAATGAGTCAACTCTTTGCATGAGGTGGCCAAAGTACTGGAGTTTCAGCTTCAGCATCATTCCTTCCAAGGAAATCCCAGGGCTGATCTCCTTCAGAATGGACTGGTTGGATCTCCTTGCAGTCCAAGGGACTCTCAAGAGTCTTCTCCAACAGCACAGTTCAAAAGCATCAATTCTTTGGCACTCAGCTTTCTTCACTGTCCAACTTTCACATACATGACTACTGGAAAAACCATAGCCTTGACTAGACGGACCTTTGTTGGCAAAGTAACGTCTCTGCTTTTGAATATGCTGTCTAGGTTGGTCATAACTTTCCTTCCAAGGAGTAAGCTTCTTTTAATTTCATGGCTGCAGTCACCATCTGCAGTGATTTTGGAGCCCAGAAAAATAAAGTCTGACACTGTTTCCACTGTTTCCCCATCTATTTCCCATGAAGTGATGGGACCGGATGCCATGATCTTAGTTTTCTGAATGTTGAGCTTTAAGCCAACTTTTTCACTTTCCACTTTCACTTTCATCAAGAGGCTTTTTAGTTCCTCTTCACTTTCTGCCATAAGGGTGATGTCATCTGCATATCTGAGGTTATTGATATTTCTCCCGGCAATCTTGATTCCAGCTTGTGAACCCAGGCTATAATCTTTTCTTGCCTAGATTGCCATCTCAGCTTCTAGCCTCTGCTTCATTTCTTGTCCTACATAAACTTTGATCATGTCATATCCCTGCTTTGAATCTTTTGGTGATATCCCATTGACATGAGCTCAGTTCAGTTCAGTCGCTCAGTCATGTCTAACTGCTTGTAACCCCAAGGACTGCAGCATGCCAGATTTCCCTGTCCATCACCAACTCCTGCAGCCTACTCAAACTCATGTCCATTGCATCAGTGATGCCATCCAACCATCTCATCCTCTGTTGTCTCCTTCTCCTCTCGCCTTCAATCTTTCCCAGCATCAGTTTTTTCCAATGAGTTGGTTCTTCACATCAGGTGTCCAAAGTATTGGAGTTTCAGCTTCAGCATCAGTCCTTCCAATGAATATTAAGGACTGATTTCCTTTAGGATTGACTGGGTGAATCTCCTTGCTGTCTAAGGTTCTAAGAGTCTTCTCCAACAGCACAGTTCAAAAACATCAATTCTTCAGCACTCAGCTTTCTTTATAGTCCAACTCTGACATCTGTACATGACTACCGGAAAAACCATAGCTTTGACTACACAGATCTTTGTTCTTAAAGGTTACAAACAGTTAGACATGACTGAGCGACTGAACTGAACTGAGCTCATGTCAATGGGATATCAACTCAGGAAGCAGGTCAGGTGGTCTGGTATTCCCATCTCTTGAAGAATTTTCCACAGTTTGTTGTGATCCACACAGTCAAAGGCTTTGGTGCAGTCAATGAAGCAGAAATCAATGTTTTCCTGGAACTCTCTTCTTTTTCGATGACCAACGGATGTTGGCAATTTTATCTCTGGTTCCTCTGCTTTTTCTAAATCCAGCCTGAACATCTGGAAGTTCATGGTCATGGACTATTGAAGCCTGGCTTGGAGAATCTGGGGCATTA
The DNA here is from genome assembly GCA_006410675.1 of Oreotragus oreotragus. Classification (NCBI taxonomy): domain Eukaryota; kingdom Metazoa; phylum Chordata; class Mammalia; order Artiodactyla; family Bovidae; genus Oreotragus; species Oreotragus oreotragus. Next base: position 177,624 of record SJYX01010620.1, read on the forward strand.
CTTTGCTAGCGTGTGTGATGAGTGCAATTGTGCGGTAATTTGAACATTCTTTGGCATTGCCTTTCCTTGGGATTGGAATGAAAACTGGCCTTTTCCAGTCCTGTGGCCACTTCTAAGTTTTCCAAATTTGCTGCCATATTGCATGTAGCACTTTCACATCATCTTTTAGGATTTGAATTAGTTCAACTGGAATTCCATTCCCTCCACTATCTTTGTTCATAGTGATGCTTCCTAAGGCCCACTTGACTTTGCATTCCAGGATGTCTGGCTCTAGGTGAGTGCTCACATCATCGTGGTAATCTGGGTCATGAAGATCTTTTTTGTATAGTTCTACATATTCTTGTCACCTCTTCTTAATATCTTCTGCTTCTGTTAGGTCCATACCATTTCTGTCCTTTATTGTGCCCATCTTTGCATGAAATATTCCCTTGGTATCTCTATTTTTCTTGAAGAGACCTCTAGTCTTTCCCATTTTATTATTTTCCTTTATTTCTTTGCATTGATCACTGAGGAAGGCTTTCTTATCTCTCCTTGCTATTCTTTGGAACTCTGCATTCAGATGGGTATATCTTTCCTTTTCTCCTTTGCCTTTAGCTTCTCTTCTTTTGTGAGCTATTTGTAGGGCCTCCTCAAACAACCATTTTGCCCTTTTGCATTTCTTTTTCTTGGGGATGGTCTTGATCACTGCCTCCTGTACAAAGTCACAAACCTCTGTCCATAGTTCTTCACGTACTCGTCTAGCAGATCTATTTGAATCTATTTGTCACTTCCACTGTATAATCATAAGGGAGTTGATTTAGGTCATATCTGAATAGTCTAGCGATTTTCCCTACTTTCTTCAATTTAAGTCAGAATTTGGCAATAAGGAGTTCATGATCTGAGCCACAGTCATCTTCCGGTCTTGTTTTTGCTGACTATTTTAGAGCTTCTCCATCTTTGGCTGCAAAAAATATAGTCAATCTGATTTCAGTATTGACCATCTGGTGATGTCCATGTGTAGAGTCTTCTCTTGTGTTGTTGGAAGAGAGTGTTTGCTAAAGGCAAAACTTTGTTAGCCTTTGACCTGCTTCATTTTGTACTCCAGAGCCAAATTTGCCTGTTACTCCAGGTAGCTCTTGACTTCCTACTGTTGTATTCCAGTCCTCTATAATGAAAAGGATATCTTTTGGGGGTGTTAGTTCTAGGAGGTCTTGTAGGTCTTTGTAAAACAGTTCAGCTTCAGCTTCTTCAACACTACTGGTTGGGGCATAGACTTGGATTACTGTGATATTGAATGGTTTGCCTTGAAAGTGAACAGAGATCATTCTGTCTTTTTGACACTGCATCCAAGTACTGCATTTCGGACTCTTGTTGACCATGAGGGCTACTCCATTTCTTCTAAGGGGTTCTTGCCCACAGTGGTAGATGTAATGGTCATCTGAGTTAAATTCACCCATTTCGAGTCCATTTTAGTTCACTGATTCCTAAAATGTCGACGTTCACTCTTGCCATCTCCTGTTTGACCACTTCCAATTTGCACTGATTCATGGATCTAACATTCCAGGTTCCTATGCAATATTGCTCTTTACAGCATTGGACTTCATTTCCATCACCCGTCACATCTACAGCTGGGTGTTGTTTTTGCTTTGGCTCTGTCTCTTCATTCTTCCTGAAGTTCTTTCTCCACTCTTCTCCAGTAGCATATTGGGCACCTACTGGCCTGAGGAGTTCATCTTTCAGTGTCACACCTTTTTGCCTTTTCTTTTTTTTTTTTCTTCAGCTAAGACAGCAAAAGAGATGATTCATTATTGTACAGGTTACATTCAGCCACAGCTGAGAAGAGAACTAGTCCATAGTTATCACAGGTCCAGGGCAAAGGACCAAAAGGGCTGGCTTTGATATGAGCAAGGTAGGTCTCTCAAAGGTGGTCAAGGCAATCAGAATCGCCATAGATGTTCCAGATCCCTTGAGACGTTCTAGGTAGTAAGCATGCAATCCACACTTTGTACCAGCGTCCCTGGCCTCTGGCTTCCCTTGTTTCTGCTTCTGTGGCTTCCATGGGTGTATAGGTTTACTTGGACCTCTGCCTCATCTTTCTTCTTTTGCGCTTCAGCCTGTGCGTTCGCTTCTTCCTCCACTTCGCTCTCATGGTGCAGAGGTTTCTCAAAAGATGGCACTAAGGCCAAGCACCTTTTTGCCTTTTCATATTGTTCATGGGGTTCTCAAGGCAAGAATACTGAAATGGTTGTCATTCCCTTCTCCACTGGGCCACGTTTTGTCAGAACTCTCCACCATGACCTGTCTGTCTTGGGCGGCCCTACACGGCATGGCTCATAGTTTCACTGAGCTAAACAAGACTGTGGTCAATGTGATCAGTTTGGAAAGTGTTCTGTGATTATGATTTTCATTCTGTCTGCCCTCCTATAAATAAGGATAAGAGGCTTATGAAATCTTCCTGTTGGGAGAGACTGACTGAGGGGGAAACTGGGTCTTGTTCTGATGGATGAGACGAAGCTCAGCAAATCTTTAATCCAATTTTCTGTTGATGGGCAGGGCTATGTTCCCTCCCTGTTGCTTGACCTGAGGCCAGACTATGGTGGAGGTAATGAAGATAATTTAACTTATATGCAGAGTACATCATGAGAAATGCTGGAATGGAAGAAACACAAGCTGGAATCAAGATTGCCGGGAGAAACATCAATAACCTCAGATATGCTGATGACACCACCCTTATGGCAGAAAGTGAGGAGGAGCTAAAAAGCCTCTTGATGAAAGTGAAGGAGGAGAGCGAAAAAGTTGGCTTAAAGCTCAACATTCAGAAAACAAAGATCATGGCATCCGGTCCCATCACTTCATGGGAAATAGATGGGGAAACAGTGGAAACAGTGTCAGACTTTATTTTTTTGGGCTCCAAAATCACTGCAGATGGTGACTGCAGCCATGAAATTAGAAGACGCTTACTCCTTGGAAGAAAAGTTATGACCAACCTGGATAGTATATTCAAAAGCAGAGACATTACTTTGCTGACTAAGGTCCGCCTAGTCAAGGATATGGTTTTTCCTGTGGTCATGTATGGATGTGAAAGTTGGACTGTGAAGAAAGCTGAGTGCCAAAGAATCGATGCTTTTGAACTGTGATGTTGGAGAAGACTCTTGAGAGTCCCTTGGACTGCAAGGAGATCCAACCAGTCCATTCTGAAGGAGATCAACCCTTGTATTTCTTTGGAAGGATTGATGCTAAAGCTGAAACTGCAGTACTTTGGCCACCTCATGTGAAGGGTTGACTCATTGGAAAAGACTCTGATGCTGGGAGGGATTGGGGGGCGGGAGGAGAAGGGGATGACCGAGGATGAGATGGCTGGATGGCATCATGGACTCGATGGACGTGAGTCTGAGTGAACTCCGGGAGATGGTGATGGACAGGGAGGCCTGGTGTGCTATGATTCATGGGGTCGCAAAGAGTCAGACACTACTGAGCGACTGAACTGAACTGAACTGAACTGAGCTTTAAGCCAACTTTTTCACTCTCCTTTTTCCCTTTCGTTAAGAGGCTCTTTAGTTCCTCTTCACTTTCTGCCATAAGGGTGATGTCATCTGCATATCTGAGGTTATTAATATTTCTCCTGGCAATCTTGACTCCAGCTTGTGCTTCCTCCAGCCCAGCGTTTCTCATGATGTACTCTGCATATAAGTTAAATAAGCAGGGTGACTATATACAGCCTTGACATACTCCTTTTCCTATTTGGAACCAGTCTGTTGTGAGTTGTATGAGTTCATTGTATATTTTGAATATTACCCCTTATTGCATTATCCTTTGAAAAATATCTTCCCCCATTGACTCAGCTATATTTTAGGCTTGTTGATAGTTTCCTACAATGTGCAAATTTTTTTTAGTTTGATATGGTCCCATTTGTTTATTTTTCATTTTGTTGCATTTGCCTGAGACAGATCCAAAAAAATATTGCTAAGACTGATGTCAAAGAGCATACCATCTCTTTTTCTCTTCTAGGAGTTTTATGGTTTCAGGCCTTACACTTAGATTAATTCTTTATATGATGTCAAAAGTTGTTGTTGTTGTTGTTGTTGTTTTTGAGAGTAGTATATTCCTTTTTATGACTGTAGTGTAGTATATTTAAAAAGTAGTATATTTTTTGCATATAGCTGTCCAGTTCTCCTAAATTGTTGAAGCGGCTTTCTACTCCATTGGAGACCCTTGCCTCCTTCATTGTAGATTAACTGGCCTTCCTTGCATAAGTTTATTTCTGGCCTCAGTATTCAATTCCATTGTTCTATGTGTCTGTTTTGTGCCAGTACTATACTGTTTTGATTACTGTGTCTTTATAATACAGTTTGAAATCAGGGACCATGATCTGCAAGCTTTTTCTTCTTTCTCAAGATTGTTTTGGTTATTTAGGGTTTCTCGCATTTCCATAGAATTTTTAGAATTATTCACGAGAAAAATACAATTGGTATTTTGATGGGAATTGCATTGACTCTGTAGATTCCCTTAGATAATGCGGTAACTTTAACAATATTAATTCTTCCAGTTCATGAACATGGTATATCTTTCATTTGTATTAATCTTTACTTTTTTTTTTATCAATGTCTTATAGTTTTATGAATATAGATTTTACCTCCTTACTTGCATTTATTCCTTGGTATTTCATTCTTTCTTGATGGAATTGTGAATAGGATTGTATCCTTAACTTCTCTTTCTACTAACCCATATAAATGCAATAGATTTCTATGTAATTTGTATCTTGCTACTTTATTGAATTCATTGATGAGTTCTAGTAGTTTTTATGATATCCTTAGAATCTGCATATAGCATGGGTCCCCAGCCTCTGGGACTTGATTCCTGATTATCTGAGGTGGATCTTTATTTTTATACATAATAATAATAGAAATAAAGTGCACAATAAATGTAATGCACTTGAATCATTTTGAAACCTCCCACTCAAAGTCCATGGAAAAGTTCTCTTCCAAAAAATCCATCCCATGTGCCACAATGGCTGGGGACTACCTATATATACCATCATCTCATCCACAAGCAGTAACAGTTTGATTTATTTCTTTCTAAATTAGAATCTTTTTATTTCCTTTTCTTGCCTGAGTGTTGTGGCAAGTACTTTTAATACTATGTTGAATTACATTAGCAAGAGTGGGCAAACTTTTCTGTTCCTGATCTTGGAAGAAATGATTTCAGTTTTTCACTGTTAAGGATGATGTTGGCTCTATTTCTGTCATATATGATCTTTATTATGCTTAGGTATGTTCTCCCTATTCCCACTCTTTTGAAACTTTTAATCAAAAATAGACACTGCACTTTGTCAAAAACTCTTGCTCCACCTATTGAGAAGGGCATACATTTTTTATTCAACATATTAATGCAGTTCTATCATATTGATTTATTTGTGGATATGGAACCATCTCTGTGATAAATCCCACTTGATCATGATGTGTTATCTTTTTAATAGACTGTTGAATTTGGATTGCTAATATTATGTTGAGAACTTTTGCATCTATGTTCATTAGTGATATTGGCCTATAATCATTTTATTTTTGGTGTTTTTTTCTGACTTTAGTAAATAGGTGGGGAAACAGTGTCAGACTTTATTATTATTATTATTATTATTTTGGCTCCACAATCACTGCAGATGGTGGTTGCAGCCATGAAATTAAATGACACTTACTCCTTGGAAGGAAAGTTATGATCTACGTAGATAGCATATTCAAAAGCAGAGACATTACTTTGCCAACAAAGGTCTGTCTAGGCAAGGCTATGGTTTTTCCAGTGTCATGTATGGATGTGAGAGTTGGACTGTGAAGAAAGCTGAACACCGAAGAATTGATGCTTTGTTGGAGAAGACTCTTGAGAGTCCCTTGGACTGCAAGGAGATCCAACCAGTCCATCCTAAATGAGATCAGTCTTGGGTGTTCATTGGAAGGACTGAGGCTGAAGCTGAAACGCCAATACTTTGGCCACTTCATACGAAGAGTTGACTCATTGGAAAAGACTCTGTTGCTGGGAGGGATTGGGGCAGGAGGAGAAGGGGATGACAGAGGATGAGATGGCTGGATGGCATCACCGACTTGATGGACCTGAGTTTGAATGAACTCCAGAAATTGGTGATGGACAGGGAGGCTTGGTGTGCTGCTATTCATGGGGTCGCATAGAGTCGGACACGACTGAGCGGCTGAACTGAACTGAACTGAACTGATGATACAATGGCTTCATAGAAGGATTTTCAGTGTTCCTTCAGTTTTTTTAGATTACTATGAGAAGAAAGTTGTTAACTCTTCTTCAACTGTTGCATAGAATTTACCTGTGAAGGCCTCTGGTCCTAGACTTTTGTTTGTTTGGAGTTTTTTGATTACTGATAAATTTGATTACTGCTAATTAGTTTGTTCATTTTTCTATTGTTCCTTATTTAGTAAGTCTTAGGAGACTGTACATTTCTAGGTATTTACACATTTCTTCTACATTGTCCATTTTATTGAAGTATCATTGTACATAGTAATTTCTTATGAGTCTTTGTATTTCTGTCTGTGGTGTTGGTTGTATCTGCTCCCATTTCATTTCTAATTTTATATGGGCCCTCTTTAATTTTTTGTTTTTTACTTCATGAATCTGACTAAATGTTTATTAATTTAAAAAAATCTGTTTCACTTATCTTTTTTATTTAAAAAAAATTGTTTCTATTTCATTTATTTCTTCCCCAATCTTTATTCTACTTTTATTCTTCATTTTTTTCAACTAATTTTGGGTTTTGATTTTCTTCTAAATCCTTCAGGTATAATGTTAGATTGTTTACTTGAGATTTTTCTTGGTTCTGAAGTAGGCTTGTATTACTATAAACTTCCCTCTTTGATCTGCTTTTGCTATGTCCCACAGATTTTGGATAATTACATTTCCACCTTCTCTGTCTCAAGGAGTTTTAAAATTTCCTCTTTGATTTCAACAGTGACTAAATGGTGGTTGTTTAGTCATATATTATTTAGCCTACATACGCTTATTGGAGAAGGCAATTATAGTTTCTTGTTTTTTTTTTTTTTTGTTGTTGTTGTTTTTTACTTCTTGTAGTTGATTTCTTGTCTCATAACATTGTGGTTGGAAAAGCTGCTTGATGATTTCAGTCTTTTTAAATTACTGATTTTTTGTTGTTGTTTTGACTTAGCATATGATAGGTACAATGAAGCCCTGTGCCACAAGAACTGAGCCAGCAAGCCACATCTACTGAAGTCTGTGCACCTAGAATTCATGCTCCTCAAGAGAAGCCACTGCAATGAGAAGTTCACCCATCACAACTAGAGAAAGCTCACCTGCAGCAACAGATAGCCAACACAGTCCAAAACCTAATTCATTAATTAAAAAATAAAAAAAGGCAATACTTTTCACATTGATCTCCAGATTAAACATACTGCTATCCAAGTCACAGCTGACTTTTTGCAGAAACTACAAGCTAATGTTAAAATCTGTACGGGAATTCAAGGGAACTAGAATAACCAACAAAATCTTGAATAACTACAGAATTGGGGGACTCACACATTCTGATTTTAAAACATGCTACAATATTACAATAATCAATAGGACTCTTATAGGATTAATTCAAGCAGTGACATACAGATCAATGAAACAGAACTGAAAGTCTAGAAATAAATTCTTACATTTGTGGTCTACAGATTTTTGACAGTAGTGCCAGTAGTGCTAAGGTAATTCAGTGGGTGAAAAATAGTAATTTCAACAAATGATGTTAGAGAATTTGGATATCCTCATGCAAAAGAAGTTGAACCCCTTCCTCACACCATACACAAAATTTAATTCTAAATACTACAGGCATAAATATAAAAGACAAAACTATAAAACTCTTGGAAGGGAATATAAACATAAATATAAAGTATTTGTGACCTAGGATTAGTCAATGGTATTTTTAATACAACATATAAAGCACAAGCAGCCAAAGGTGGAAAAAAAAAAAAAAAAGACGAATTGAACTTTACCAAAATTAAAACTTTTGTGCTCAAAAGACAACACTGAGAAAATGAAAGGACAACTAATAGGATGGAAGAAACTAACTTTCAAATCATGTATCTGATGAGGGCTATGTATTCAAATATATAAAAGTATGGATGTGAAAGCTGGACCATAAAAAAGCTGAGTGCTGAAGAATTGATGCTTTTGAACTGTGGTATTGGAGAAGACTCTTGAGAGTCTCCTGGACTGTAGGAGATCAAGCCATTCTATCCTAAAAGAAATCAGTACTGAATATTCATTGGAAGGACTGATGCTGAGGCTACTCTGGCCACATGATGTGAAGTACTGACTCACTGGAAATGACCCTGATGCTGGGAAAGATGGAAGGCAGGAGGAGAAGGGGATGACAGAGGATGACAGATGCATCACTGACTCGATGGACATGAGTTTGAGAAAGCTCCAGGAGATGGTGATGAACAGGTTGGCCTGGCATGCTGCAGTCCATGGTGACGCATTGAGTTGGACACAACTGAGCAACTGAACTGAACTGAATTTTACATCTTAACTATTAAAAGACAAGTAAGTTAATTAAAAAAAATGTGCAAAGAATTTGGATAGACAGTTCTCTAAAGAAGTTAGATACATGGTCAATTAGTACATGAAAAGATGCTCAGTATGGTTAAGCATTAGAGAAATGTAATCAAAATCACTGTAAGATACCACACTACTATGGCTATAATAACAAGTATTGGTAAGAATATAGAAAAATTGGAACCCTTATATAATGCTGTTAGGAATATAAATTGCTGCAACCATTGTAGCAGTTCCTCTATAAGTTAAACATAGAAAAACTATATAATCCAACAATCTCACTCTTGGATAATATACCCAAAAGACCTGAAAACATATGTACAAACAAAAACTTGTACATGAATGTCCAGAATAGAATTATTCATAATAAGCAAAGAGTGACAGTAGCTGACTCCCTTGCTATAGAAAGTTCTAAATAAATAAACTTTTCTTATTCTCATTGAGATGATCTGGCAGTTTGAGGTTCCTGAGAAAGTCAGAAGGAAAGGGATCCATGCATAGATGGAGGTAATACCTTCCATGACACATAGAGGAAAAAGAGGGTTGGTGTGGGTAGAGTGGGAACTGGATTAGGTGGGAGTCTTGTTTTATACTTGGAAGCTGACATGTCCTGACTTCTCTTTTCTCTATGATATGAGGCAAGGCCATTTTCTTTAAAATAATGGTCTAAAACTTAAAATGAGTAGAAAAAGTTAGAAACAGTTATTGTGGAGTGCAATGCAGCAAGTTGACCACAGAAATGCACGTTTTTCCAGACAATTTGGGACTGGATGAAGAATCTGAAGCATTTCCAATCTGACTGCTTGTATATTCTCCAACAGCAATAATATGCCTGTCTAAAGACTTCAGAATTCTTCCAAAACAATGAGATGAAGACAGAGCATTCAGGAAAACCTGTAATACTGGCAGCAATTATGGAAATAATGAATTATACAATCTTAGCAAAAGAAAGGGACCAGTCAATGGTCAATGCTTCATTGGAATGAGGTTGGAATAGTGGCAATGTCTGACCAAGCTCTGGATATGACAACAAGTGTGCAGGGCTGAAATCAGTAGAGGAACCCTTGAGAAAGACTGTATATTCTGCTTTTCTTCTCTAATAGAATTTTAACAAAGCGAAACAGAACATATGTGGTTTGCATTGTTATTTTATTTTGAGTAGTAACAGGATTTAATTTATAATTAAAATATTATCAGGGGTTTTATTTATATATTAACAATATTCTGAAGAACTGTAGATACACTGAAAAGATTTTGAACGTTTCTTTTGACCTGTCAGTCAGTTCAGTCACTCAGTCGTGTCCAACTCTTTGTAACCCCAAGGACTGCAGCAAGCCAGGCTGCAGTTTCTATTGATAACTGCTTATAATTTTAAGGTCAGGAAAGTTTAGAATTCATCTAACATTTTGATATTAATGATAATGTCAAGAGAACTGTGGCATTAAATAACATATATTACTATTAAAAATTAAAAAATACATCCAAAAGTGAAATGTGTTGAAGTTAATAAAAAGTGATTTTATTTTTCTCAAGTCACTTAAATACTCTTTTGCTATTAAAAACAGCATATTTTTCATATATATTACTGCTATGTAATAATAAAGTTTAACTGATATCACTAATTGAATAACAGAACAAAAAAGTTATGCTACAAAGACATTTTAGATTCCTGAACATGATAGAGAACAGGTACTCTATTTTTTTTATTTTAATTTTTTGGCTGCACCATGAGACATGTGGGATCCTCGTTCTTTGACCAGGGATGCAACCCTCACCCTTTGCATTAAAAGTGCAGTCTTAACCACTGGACCACCAAGGAAGTCCCTAGAATAGCTACTTTAATTAAATATTTGCAAAAGGAATTATTACACACTTTGTAATGAGGAATCAGTTTGAAAAGTGAAGAAAACTCTGAAATTAGGCTTTAGTCTATCATATATATACATATATATTTTTTGTATAGAGGAATGAACATTTATTATAATAATAAATATACATAACTACTATATTTTATATATTTATAAATTCAGTACATTGTATGCATTATCATTAAGGCATCAGGGTCTTTGTAAAAGAGCTTGATATCATCAGTAAACTAGGAACTTTAAAGATTTTCTCTGACATGATTGGACACTGTGTAACAGGAGGGAAAGGGGACAGGGCACAACTTTTTGAAGAATGACATAGCGCAAGGACACAACATAAACAGATTAGAATCAAGGGGTCCAAGATGGCAGACAATTCAACTTTGACTAGACTTTGATTCTCAACTAGCAAGCTAAATGACACATCCAGAGGCACCACGACAGATCCAAGACACTGTCAAAAGACCAAGGAATGGGTGATGGCCCAATTCCTGAAAATCTCCACTTCTTCCCCGAAATAGTTGGAATAATCCTCCTGTTCATTAGCATATTAAATTACTCAGCCATACAAAGTAATCACATGCCACATGCTACATTTTTCAGCTACTTGTCCTCTACAATGGCACAGAGGTCTATGGAGTTTGCTTCTCTCTGAATCTGAATAAATCTTCTTATGTATCACCTTTTCTCTCACTGAATTCTTTCTGTGATGAGACACCAAGAACCTGAGCTTCCTAATAAAGGAAACAAGGTGCTGTGGGTTTTGGCTAAGTTCAAGTCATGGCCACATGGGTTTGAGTCCCAAGCTGGATTCAAGTACCAGCACATGGGTTCAAGCCCCAATCTGAGGTAAAGAGTTTCAACTGGGCTATGATTAACAATACAGTAATTTTCTATATTATATTTAGTTTTGAGCAAGACATTCTACAGATATTATATTCCATGCAAGAATTCCCTATACATGAATTAAAAGATGCTTACTCCTTGGAAGAAAAGTTATGACTAACCTAGATAGCATATTCAAAAGCAGAGACATTACTTTGCCAACTAAGGTCCGTCTAGTCAAGCCTATGGTTTTTCCAGTAGTCATGTATGGATGTGAGAGATGGACTGTGAAGAAAGCTGAACACCGAAGAATTGATGCTTTTGAACTGTGGTGTTGGAGAAGACTCTTGAGAGTCCCTTGGTCTGCAAGGAGATCCAACCAGTCCATTCTGAAGGAGATCAGCCCTGAGATTTCTTTGGAAGGAATGATGCTAAAGCTGAAACTCCAGTACTTTGGCCACCTCATGCGAAGAGCTGACTCATTGGAAAATAGTTTGATGCTTGGAGGGACTGGGGGCAGGAGGAGAAGGGGGTGACAGAGGATGAGATGACTGGATGGAATCACTGACTCGATGAACGTGAATCTGAGTGAACTCCGGGAGTTGTTGATGGACAGGGAGGCCTGGCATGCTGCGATTCATGGGGTTGCAGAGAGTCGGACACGACTGCGTGACTGAACTGAACTGAACTGAACTGAAAGTTACTTTCAGGCTATTCCCACACTATACAAGTTTACAGTCTAAACATTAGAGGCCAAGTCTTATTGTCAAGGAGCTTATATTCCAGTATTAATGATGTGATGAAATAAAGTAGAATATGATAAATTCCTTTAAATAACTACTGGTGAAAATATAGTGATTGTTGAGAGTGGAAAATTATTTAAACTATTTGGATCAGGGTGAGCCTCATACAGAAAATAGAGTTAGAAGAGAATCCTGGGGGAGAGAGGCAGAGTTTGAACCTGGTAAGATGAGGGAGCAATACCTGAAAGTGCAGACACTTACAGCATAGATGTAAGGAAGCAAAAGTTCAGCTTGGCATTTCATGCAAAGATGGGAACAACAAAGGACAGAAACAGTATGGAACTAACAGAAGCAGAAGATATTAAGAAGAGGTGGCAAGAAAACACAGAACTATAAAAAAAAGATCTTCATGGCCCAGATAATCACAATGATGTGATTCCACCTAGAGCCAGACATCTTGGAATGTGAAGTCAAGTGGGCCTTAGGAAGCATTGCTACAAACAAAGCTAGTGGAGGTGATGGAATTACAGTTGAGCTATTTCAAATCCTAAAAGATGATGTTGTTATAGTAATGCACTCAATATGCAAGCAAATTTGGAAAACTCAGCAGTGGCCACAGGACTGGAAAAGGTCAGTTTTCATTCCAATCCCAAAGAAAGGCAACACCAAAGAATGATCAAACTACTGCACAACTGCACTCATCTCACACACTGGCAAAGTAAAGCTTAAAATCTTCCAAGACATGCTTCAACAGTATGTGAGCCATGAACTTCCAGATATTCCAGCTGGTTTTAGAAAAGGCAGAGGAACCAAAGATCAAATTGTCAACATCTGTTGGATCATAAAAAAAGCAAGTGAATTCCAGAAAAATGTCTACTTCTGCTTTATTGGTTACGCCAAAGCCTTTGACTGTGTAGATCACAAGAAACTGTGGAAAATTCTTCAAGAGATGGGAATACCAGACCATATTACCTGCCTCCTGAGAAATCTGTATGCAGGTCCAGAAGCAACAGTTAGAACTTGAAATGGAACAACAAACTGGTTCCAAATAGGCAAAGGAATACATCAAGGCTGTATATTATCACCTTGCTTATTTAACTTATATGCAGAGTACATCATGTGAAAAGCCAAGCAGGATGAAGTACAAACTGGAACCAAGATTGCTGGGAGAAATATCAGTAACCTTAGATATGTAGATGATACTACCATTACAGCAGAAAGTGAAAAAGAACTAAAGAGCATCTTGATAAAAGTGAAAGAAGAGAGTGAAAAATTTGGCTTAAAACTCAACATTCAGAAAACTATGATCATGGCATCAAGTCCCTTCATTTCATAGCAAATAGATGGGGAAACAATGGAAACAGTGATAGACTTTATTCTCTTGGGCTCCAATATCATTGCAGATGGTGACTGCAGCTGTGAAATTAAAAGACATTTGCTCCTTGGAAGAAAAGCTGTGGCAAACCTAGACAGCATATTAAAAGGCAGAGACATTACTTTGCCTATACAGTTCCATCTAGTCAAAGCTGTGATTTTTCCAGTACTCATGTAAGGATGTAAGACTGGACTATAAAGAAAGCTGAGGGCCAAAGAATTGATGCTTTCGAACTGTGGTGTTGGAGAAGATTCTTGAGAGTCTCTTGGACTGCAAGGAGATCCAACCAGTTCATCCTAAAGGAAATCAGTCCTGAATATTCATTGGATGGACTGATGCTGAAGCTGAAACTCTGACACTTTGGCCACTTGATGCAAAGAACTGACTCATTGGAAAAGACCCTGATTCTGGGAAAGATTGAGGGCAGGAAATGAAGGAGACAACAGAAGATGAGATGGTTGTATGGCATCACCGACTCAATGGGCATGAGTTTGAGTAAGCTCTGGGAGTTGGTGATGGACAGGGAAGCCTGATGTGCTGTAGTCCATGGGTTCACAAAGAGTCGGACACCTCTGTGTGACTGAACTGAACTGAATGTTGAGAGCCTAGCAAAGCTATACCCGTGGTATTGCTGCCAGGAATGCATTCTGTGTGGGGGCCTTAAACCAGTATCAGACTCTGAATGAAGTGCATGCCTTGGATAGCAGTGAAAGGTCACAAGCAGATGGAAGTTCCTGAGGTGACTTCCCAATAGCCCTTGTAACCAACACCCTCCCTACCCCTAGCGTCTGTTTATCTATGTGCCTCTTAGATAAGACCTGCTGTGGCAGACCAAAACCCCACTCTTGTTCTGAATTGATCAGTCAATTTGACTCATTGCCTAGGAATCCAAAGCAAACCACCACATGCATGAATGATGGCCCTTCTCTCTGTCTGCACTCTGCCAGTTACCTTCCCATGTGGCCCCTTGAAGCATGCTGGGTGCTTCCTTCAGACCTGTGAGTAATAAGCTTCTCTATTTCAACATATCTGTGGTCAGCTGTTTAAATAAGGCTCACTATTCTGTACTGTGCCCCACTTAACAGATTTTAATTTAACAAAGTCAGAATACCCACACTCTGCCTTCAGAGAATTTCCACCATGGGGTGGTGGGAGGGAAGGAGCCAAGTCAGTTAAAACACTATTACAATGCAGTGAGTCCAGTAAAAAGTATACAAACAGTGCTGAGAGCAAAAAAGTGGGCACTTAATAAAATCAGTAGGAGATATCAAAACCAGGGAAGGTGTCTCAAAGGATGACTTGATAGTAAGGAAAAGAATAAATGAACAGAAGTGTAGCTTTAAAGTAAGATGTGAAGAATGGACTGACTTTAAAGTAATGGTAACAATTCTAGCTATTATCTGTTTAACACTTACTATGTAGTAGGTATGGTTATGATAAGGTACGTGCCTTTATTAGCTCAATTTTACAGGCCTGAAAATGAAGGGTGGCTCACAGGGGATGACCTGTGTGGCCAGAGCTAGAACTCAGGCAGTCCTTTCTTAACTCTTACTCCCTCTGAGGGAGGACAAGGGAGAAGAGGTGCTCCTGGAAAAATACCTTTTGTAAAGTGATGCTTGCTAAATTATGGAAGTTCTCACTTCAGCCTCCTGAAGGCTACAGACAGTTAAGGATTTTAATCAAGGTGTGACACTTTAATCAAGCTCATTTAATCAAGGTATGACATTACAGTTTAAAAAGACCATGCGATAAAACAAAGAATGGACTTTCCAGAAAGACACCTGGAGGCTGGAGTGAGTAGTTAACGTGTGGAGGTCATGCTGGAGAGCTATAAGAGGCACTGAGACAGTCATAGAGATAAAGGAGGAAGCAGGTTATCAAGTAGAAATGAAAGTCTGGGCAATCACATAGAACTGAACACTAGGGCACTGTGCTCAGAAGTTTAGGCTAGGACAGTTACATGTATATTTCACAGCACAGTGCCTAATGCATGGCAATTTGGAGAACACAGGAGAAATATTTGAGTGAGAAGAATTAAAGAATCTATTTTTAGCTATTCATTCAATAACTCATCAAATATTTCTGAAGAGTTGATGATAGTTACCAGGTATATATCTATGACCACAGCAAATTCGTTATCATGAAACTTACATTCCAACAAGGGAGGAAGATACTAATCAAACAACAAAGTAATTATATGTTATGTATGTCACATGGCATTAGGTTTTATGGAGAAAAATAATCCAATAAAAGGAAAACAGAAGTATCTTGGGTAGGGTGAAAACCTGTTTTAAGATTTTATTTTGGCACTTCTTTTTTACATAAAAGATCGTCAGGGAAATCCTTCCTGATGACATGAATGGTATTGGAATACAGAGCTGAGTTATAGGAACAGCTGTGCAGAAGTCATGGCTTATATCTATATATCTACTATAGCCCTGGGCTTCAAGTTTCTGCAGGGCAGCTGAGGTGACTCCAGATAGGCAGTTGGACACCCTGTACAGGTCCTGAAAAGCATAGTGATTTATTCCAGAGATGGTAAAAAAGGAGCATGGTATCATTGAAACCAAAGAAAGTTCATCCTACTATTTGACCCACAGAGACAGCTGATGGATTCTAGAAGAAGGAAGTCACTAGAGACCTTTTGCAGAATGCTATAGGAGCAGTGCATTGAAAGTAAATGGGAAAAAAGGAAGTACCACTTTTTTCAAGAAATCTGACTGCAAAAAAGAACCTGGGTTGGTCACTAAAGAGCACCATGGGATAAATGGCACATCTTTTTTTTTTTTTTAAAGATGAAATAGATCAGTTTCAACATATTGAATCTGCTGGGGAAGAAAGGGAGTAATTGTTGGATCAAGGTTCCTGAGATATGGAGAGATTACCCATAACCAAGAGAGAAATATCTTAATGAAAGGCCAGGAAGGGAAAACAGAGGACATTAAACAGATGTAGATGCATGTAGTTTGAGGGCAGGGTCCAGTTTGAACCTTGATTGTCTCCTTTTTCTCTGGGAAGAGGAATTATCTCGCTGTGAGTTGGATAAGGATTTCAAAAAGTTAAAGGGAACTAGAGGTCATTAAAGGTTTGAAATATAACCGAATGGGATTGAGAGATACCCAAAAATAAGGAGTTATTTTCAGAGAGCCCTGCTAATGTTGGAGACAAAATGCTCCACTAAAGTGGAGATTCCTTGCTAAAGGCAGAAGTTGGCTTTTGGATAAGCCAAAGACTGCAAAGGGCCACAATAGGACAGAAAGAGTTTGGAGGCAGAGCAGAGATTTGGTAGAGATGGATGACTGATCAGAAGCCTATGACTTTAAATGATTAAGAATAAGGAATACAGAACCAAAGGTGATCACACACAAGAGTGTTTGGGTGTGGAGAAAGCATACAAAGCCCCACTGTGGGAGTGGAATGAAATAATACAAATGAACCTATATATATAAGATAGACTCACAGACATAGAAAACAAATGTATGGTTACAAATGGGAGACAAAATGAGGAGAATGAGGATTAACAGAAAAAACTACTATACATAATATACATAAGCAACAAGGAACTATATCCAGTAGCTTATAATAATCTACAATGGAAAAGAATCTGAAAAAAATTTATAACTGAATTGCTTGGCTGTACACCTGAAACATACTATTGTAAATCAACTACAATTCAATAAAATTGTTTTATTAAAAAGCAATTTTATTGTCTTATTAAAAATACAGAACTATAAACACTTGTATTTGGATGGCAATCAAGGGTCTCAGTTTAAATTAATGTGTTAATTTACCTTTAATGTGTTAATTTAGCTTTACCAAAACTATTTTCATAGCCATTACCTCTGAGAAAAGAGCATGGACATTAGGGGAGTGTGAAAGTATTTTACCTTTGACTCTATATTCTTCCAGACTGTTAGAAAAAATTATTATACCATGAACATGTATTATAATTATTATTAGAAAACTAGAAAAAGTATGTGTTAACAGGATGTGTAGATAGCATATACTATCAATAAAATCAGGCCTATAGCAGGATGACACTGTTGGAAGTGGATATCAAGAGAGTTCAAAGCCCCTACCTCATTTTCACTTTGTAGCTCTCACATCAACCTTTGAATTTGGATTTCCTGACACTCTTCTTTTGCTTTCCTTCACTCTAATTCACTTACAGCTGAAAGTGTTGCCAAAGTATTTTTGAGAAAAAAGAGTATCAAGAAAATAAATTTTATATTGAAGTAATTATTTTAATTAATTATTTATATTTAATTGGCTATATTATTTTTTTATTTAATTAGCTCAAGTATTAGGAAATCTCACTGGGGATCTTTGAAAAAGACTCTGGGAGAAGGAAAAACAGAGTGAAGATAACATGGCTTTCCCATCAAGTGAGCCACTCTAAAGGGTTAATTTGTAAAAATTCAAAGTCAACTGTTTAGGTGACCTGTCCTTTTACAATCTTCCTTAACCCTAACCAAATCAAGTGAAGACAGGTGATTTTATCTAAACCATGTAGAAAACAAAGTAGACAAGGGAAGGAAAGTTCAGCCTCAGAGTTCCACTACAAATATTTACAGCATTTTATCCAGTTGTCAAAGTATCTTGGTTGCCAGACATACGAAAAATATGCACATATTCAGGATAGTGAGAATCAGGCTATGAAACCTGAAGACACACTTAGAGCACTGGTATGGCAAGATCTTGGGAAAGTATCTTTCTTTTTTTTTTTTTTTTTACAAAAAATTATTGAAGCATAGTTGATTTATAATGCTTTAATTTCTGCTGTATAGCAAAATGACTCAGGAATATATCTTTATATATAAGGAATATATATATACACATATATATATGTATTCCTGTTCACATTATTTTCCATTATGGTTCACTGGATATTGAATATAGTTTCCACGGGGAAATTATCTTAATGTTTCTCTTTCATTGGCTGTTATACTATCACTGGATTCCAAAATGTGACTTTTACACATTCTTCAAAGAACTATAGCTGGAATGCAGGACTAGCCTAAACATTGAGAAAATGGATGCTGTAACCTGAGTAGTTCTTTTAAAGGATTACCTATCTTTTGTAAAGTATTGCCATTATTAAATGTTTTATATGGCTTTCGACTTAAGTTTCCCTTTGGTTTACAAATTTGGTTTACAGGTCAAAATCTTCCTTAACTTTGACAGTTCAAATTTCACTACTCTATCTTGTTTACTTACAGCCCTAGTTCTTAGGCAGGTGGTTTGTGGAGAAAGCCAATACAATCTGTGACTGACTAAAGGGTTTTTGTTTGCATTTGTGAGGCATCTTTTCCTGAAAATGCAGGAATTTCCTGGCTACTTCGAGATGCCTCTTGTTACATTCAAAAAGTCCTGGAAAAACCTTGAACTTCCATTCCTTCTAAGCACTGATTTTACCATTATTTATTTGAGACTGAAATTCATTATTAACACACACCAAAGGATTTTTAAATAAATATATATATACATATATATAAACTTTTAAAGCATCTTTTAGTCTCTAATAATTGGCTGATCAAGAACTTCCTCTTGTATTTTTCTGGATTTCGCCCCCAAATTTATTTTTCATATTTTAATAGTAAAGAGTAACTTGTTCCAGATGCAGGTGTAGAGAATTTGGCTTTTTATCTCAGCTCTCTTGATAAATGCTTATTACTGAACTGCTCTTCCTTTATGTAATGCTCTACTACAGTCTTCACTGGTTTGAAAAGCATGTATTAAATATCGGTACAGCAACCATTTATTTATTTTTGGCTCCAAAATCACTGCAGATGGTGACTGCAGCCATGAAATTAAAAGACGCTTACTCCTTGGAAGGAAAGTTATGACCAACTTAGACAGTATATTAAAAAGCATACACATTACTTTGCCAACAAAGGTCTGTCTAGTCAAGGCTATGGTTTTTCCAGTAGTCATGTATGGATGTGAGAATTGGACTATTAAGAAAGCTGAGGGCAAAAGAATTGATGCTTTTTAGCTGTGGTGTTGGAGAAGACTCTTGAGAGTTCCTTGGACTGCAAGGAGATCCAACCAGACCATCCTAAAGGAGATCAGTCCTGAATATTCATTGGAAGGGCTGATGTTGAAGGGGAAACTCCAGTATTTTGGCCACCTGATGTGAAGAGCTGACTCATTTGAAAAGATCATAATGCTAGGAAAGATTGAAGGTGGGAAAAGAAGGGGACTACAGAGAATGAGGTGGTTGGATGGCATCACCCACTCAATGGAGATGTGTTTGAGTAAGCTCTGGGAGTTGGTGATGGACAGGAAGGCCTGGCATGCTGCAGTCCATGGGTTTGCAAAGAGTCAGACACGACTGAGTGACTGAACTGAACAGCAACTATTATTCCCTTGAATGAATAGTGCCATAAATGCTCCAGTCCACAGGCCAAATGAATAGACTAATTTAGCAATTGCCTGTGTTATGTTAACCAGGCTGAGGGAAATTTCTATGACTTTTTTTAAAGGAAGATATACTTCATTAGAATTGAAGACTTTAAAATAATTACAATGGAATGTCAATTTCTTACTTTTGTATGAAGTTATTTAAACTTGGGTGGTGTTTGAAGTTAACTGATTCAAGCAACACTACTGGTGATGGTGGTGTTGTAAAATCAGGAACAAAATTCTATTTAGAGTATATCCTTAAGGATGCAACCATCAATATTAATTCTATTAGTGAAGCTGGAAAACTGTTATGTCATTAAGTTAATTTTATATCTGAAAATAAATATTTTCAGGAATAATATACTACTAAATATTGAGGTTAATACATCATCCATTTAGTGGAGCTGGGGAATTTTGTCTGAATGTTTTCAAGCCTAGAATGGTGTTCATGGGAAATGTGCTTGTTCTCAATAACATAGGGAGATATTCAGATTTTTTCAAAACACTAGTTACAGATACATCTATTATTAATTAAATTCTTCTGGTACCTGATTTTTTAATTATGAAAATTTTCAAACACACAAAATAGTATTAATCCTCATATAACTATCACTCAGATTCAATAGTTATCAAGATTTTCCTACATTTTCCTCATCTATCCCATCAAATTATTAGAGCAATTCCCAGATACCATTTCATTTCTCTGTTAGTATGCAAACCATAGTATGCATCACTTCAACGGACATCACAGTAAAGTCATTATAACATATTCAAAATATGAACAACCATTCTCAGGTACAGCTGATCTGGAACATTGCCAAAATGTAAACATTGCCAAAACCATTTTCCATCAGAAATACCTCAGGGGAAGGGCACTCGTGAATGGAGAGGCATGCGTCTCCTCTGAAGGCCAGGCGGGGCGGGGGGAAGGAAAATATTAGAGCATTTACAGAAAATTAGTTGCTGCTTAATCTGAAGATTGTGAGGGAATATTCTGGATCCAAATTATACTGTGCTTATCTGCTATCTGTTCAAATATGATTGTGATATAAAAAATTAATGCGATGTAAATTCATGGCAGGTATTCCTAACAGTTTACATTGATGCTGTGATCTAATAGTAAAATTCTCCTCCTACATGACTTCTTTCTAAATACTCCTAGACCTTTTAGTTTACGTTGTGAATTAAGTACAAATATTTCACAAGAATATTTTCTAAGTTGTTCTGTAATTTTAGAGGAGAAACAGTTTGAATAGCAATTCAATTGCTATAAACAGTAAGAAGGAATAATCTGCTTTCAGAGTTGCTAATTTGAAACATTTTTCTTATTTATGTAAAAAAGGGGAGATCAGGAGACCTCATTTGAACCTCAGTGATCAAACTTCTGGTTAACTAAAAGGCAGAAACTGAATGTTTAGTTAGTTATATGCACCATTTTCTGTTGTAAATGGAGACGTATATTATCAAGGAAATAATTTAACATATTTAGATAGCAATATTATCATCTCTCTATTTAAATTAGGCTTGGCTTTTTTCCTTAAAAAACTAATTTTTTTTTTAACTTGCCAGTGCTTTGAACTCCTAGATGTTTAGTTTTGAAGTAAAAACACTTTAAAATAACTTTCTTTACTAAGTTCCTATTNGGAAATAATTTAACATATTTAGATAGCAATATTATCATCTCTCTATTTAAATTAGGCTTGGCTTTTTTCCTTAAAAAACTAATTTTTTTTTTAACTTGCCAGTGCTTTGAACTCCTAGATGTTTAGTTTTGAAGTAAAAACACTTTAAAATAACTTTCTTTACTAAGTTCCTATTAAGAACAACAGAACAAATATAATCCTTGAAAAATGTGTCAAGTAATTTAATATTATCTTGACCATACAGATTTTTGACTTTTTGTTTGTTTGTTTGTTTGGCTCTATAAGCATAATAAACAAATGGCACTTTTTAAAGTGACACATCTATTTATCTAGAAATAGCAACTCTTTTTTACTTTTAAGGACAATGTAACTATGATAGTTTTGAGATCAATTTTCTTTGAATTTAGAAAAACAGTGGTAGGATATTGATCATCATTTGCTATTTTAAAAAATATCCAAATAACAGACCTAACAGGATAGAAAACATATTTCTGAACTCCTACACACTCACTCCCAACCCCCTTCAACCACGGACCCTACTCGCCCCCGCGTCATCCCCACCGCACTCCCTGCCCCAACAAGCACAGACCTAAGTGATTTTCAACAGAAACACAGTCAGGCTCAGAAGCCCATTCACAGAAACAGATATGAAATCAAGTTACTCCGTTACAAATGGGAAAAGTCCTACCTTTTCTTTGTCCGTGGATAAGTAGAAGACTCATCATAAAAATAACAAATAGAAGAAAGAACTGGTGAAATCTCATTTTTCTGCCACTCCACAGTGGAGCTAAAGCTTACAAGGGAACCCCTCTTTGAATAGTCTGTGCGATATCTGTGTGGCTCTCCTCACATTCTAAAGACAGACCTCACAGCACAGCTAGCTGCGTTTTCCAGAAAGGTTAATGATCACAGCAGATAAGGTTTCTGGTGCTGTGAGGCAGTCAGAGACCCTTAGGCCCCAGACCCCTCCTCCACCCGCCTCTCCCGCCAAGGCCACGCCCCTTTATTTCCATAAGTAAATATTGGTGACGCCAAGAGTCCAGGATTTGGGTGGAAATGTCAGCTGCCAGCTCCTGGGAGANTGTGAGGCAGTCAGAGACCCTTAGGCCCCAGACCCCTCCTCCACCCGCCTCTCCCGCCAAGGCCACGCCCCTTTATTTCCATAAGTAAATATTGGTGACGCCAAGAGTCCAGGATTTGGGTGGAAATGTCAGCTGCCAGCTCCTGGGAGAGGCTGCCTGAGTCTGATCAGGCGGTGGGGAGTGTGTGCAATAACACACTGGCTTGTCCTCCTCCCTCACTATTTACATCTGTTTACACTTTGCGTTGTGCACATTGGTGCCATATCCAGAAACTCAGAGGAATGACAAGAAGTCTCTTTTTCTTTTCAGAAGGCATTATGAAGCTCTAATTTAGACCGTCGAATGCTTTGTGGCAAAGCAAGTGCCGAAATACTTTATCTTTTCCAAACCTATTGCAAGTGGTGACTGTTTACCCCAAGTCTCAAAATATCTTAATCTATGTGGGTTTACATTAATAAACATTCCTAGAATTTAGAATGTTTTGAAATAAATCGAATTTTTTTTTATAAAGTGCAGTTTCTAAAGTAATGCAGATAGTTTTAATCTGCAGTACACCCAGGATTTTAAAAAAGGAAGTTCAGGCAAGCCATAAACTCATGAAATCTGGATTCTGTTAAGATTTACATATGGTAGCTGATATATTTTGGACATAGTAATTATAAATGAGCTCAGAAGGCAAAAGCATCTCCTGTCATCTTTTTCACACACACTCCAAGATTGCTTGTAGTTTTATTTATTGCCTGTTGTATATAGCTGTTATAAATGAAAATGACTGTACTTATGATAAAGCAAACTGAAATGATAGTGAAGATACACTTGAATACAGGTAGATCCCAAATACCAAAATTAAAGCATAAGCAAATTGTGAATTGCCAGGAATTTTGTTGCATCTCACTTTTCTAGATTCAGGCACTTGCTACTTAACCTTGGGCTTCCTGAAGTTTGATATTAATGCATAATTTGCTTATCTTCAACATCAGTCTGTAGGAATTCCTGCCTACCTGCTTGTGCAAGCACTTCATAACAAGCATGTTTGTGCTCAGTCACTCAGTCATGTCCGACTCTTCGTGATCCTGTGGACTATAGCCCCCCAGGTTCCCTCTGTCCATGGAATTCTCCAGGCAAAGATACTGGAGTGGGTCACCATTTCTTCCTTCAGGAGATCTTCCCAACCCAGGGATCGAAATTGTGTCCCTTGCGCCTCTTCATTGGCAGGTGGATTCTTTACCACAACAACCAAGAACATACAGAAATTTTTTGAATCATTTTTTTTAAATTTTGAGAATATTTGCCCATCTGGAGACTTAAAGTATGGGGTTAAAGGGCACCATGTACCTGTACTGCATTTGTACATGACTCTATAATATCAGTTGAATACAAGAGTATGGATTCTTGATATAAAACTGCCTCATGAATAGCAAAGATATTGTTTGGATTCTCCACCCCTTCCCCGCAAGCTTCTCAGCACAGCAGACTGGAAAACTGCAAGCTGGAAAAAGAGTGTTAAATTGTGCAAATATAAATTTAAGTGTTACATCGAGCAACAGGTCAATATATATTTTGACAATATAACTTCAGGCCAAGTTTTAGGTCTACTCAAAGATATAGTAGTCAGCCTTCTTTATGGATAATATAGTGACTACCACAAACTGTGTATACTGATTGAAATGTTTATGTTTCATTACCAGGTGACCAACAGCTAACTCCTAGGATGTAAACAAGTACTGTGGAAGATATTCCACTAGTCAGGATACAGCAAACTGTTGTATTTAAGTCATGTAACCAGTTTGAACATCAACATTCTCATTTTTTTTAATTGAGATAAAAATACTTGTTTTCCACCTGAAAGAATTATAAAGGATTACCAAGATGATGTGTTACAAATTTATGAAAGTTAAGGCATTACTTATGTACATAATTACCTATTTACAAAGCCTATTTTAAATTATTCTTTCCAAAAATAACTTAGGAAGAAGATGATGATGATGAAGCAGTTGATTTTCACGGTATTAAAATATCATGCATAGGCTTCCCTCATAGATCATTTGGTAAAGTATCCACCTGCAATGCAGGAGACCTTTGTTTGATTCCTGGGATGGGAAGATCAGCAGGAGAAGGGATAGGCTACCCACTCTAGTATTCTTGGGCTTCCCTTGTGGCTCAGCTGGGAAAGAATCTGTCTGCAACGTGGGAGACCTGGGTTCGATCCTTGGGTTGGGAAGATCCCCTAGCGAAGGGAACGGCTACCCACTCCAGCATTCTGGACTGNGGAGAAGGGATAGGCTACCCACTCTAGTATTCTTGGGCTTCCCTTGTGGCTCAGCTGGGAAAGAATCTGTCTGCAACGTGGGAGACCTGGGTTCGATCCTTGGGTTGGGAAGATCCCCTAGCGAAGGGAACGGCTACCCACTCCAGCATTCTGGACTGGAGAATTCTATGGACTGTACAGTCCATGGGGTCTCAAAGAGTAGGATACGATGGAACAACTTTCACTTTCACTTCAATATTATGTATAAAACTGATGGGCAAACTGAAATGCTAGACATGGAACAGTGATAAGTGACCCAACATTTCTGTGGGATGTGAGTCAATAGCTGTGTGAATCATTCAGGATAGTATTGAATAAGCCAGCCTGGGGAAGTCTTAGTGGCAGAGGGGTAAATTTTAAAGGTGCAAGTGGCTCTGCAGGCAGTGCATTTAGCCTGTGGCTGGATGAAATAGTGAGTCGTCTCATTCACTTGAGCAGACCAGACCCCTCCACGTGCCACACCTCACCATCACCACCACAAATACACACACAGCACAAGTTGGTCTTGGAGTGGAGAGGTGAGCACCATCCCTTTGAGCCAGTACTGTGCCAAGTACACTGTACACATTACTGTTCTTAGTCCTCCCCAAACACTCAGCTCCCTGTTGATCTGATGAGAAGAGCAACTACTAAAGAGAGTACAGCCTCTAAGGCTACGTAAACAGAAAGAAGAATGGGTGGAATTCAAATTCCCTTACCTAGACTGTTAATCATTTGGTTCTCCTCCATTCTAAGAGCCAAATTCTAGTTCTTATAACAATAGCCTATTGAAGCTATTGAAAAAATATGGGTATGTTAAAAATATACTTTTTAGGCTGGGTTCAAGAGTGCCCTCCCCAAATTCATTTCAGCCTGGAACCTGAGAAAGTGACCTTATTTGGAAATTGATTCTTTGTAGATGTAATAAAAGATGGGGTCATAATGGGGTAGTGTGTGCATGCTGAGTCATTTCAATAGTATCTGATTCTTTGTGACCCCATGGACTGTAGCCCACCAGTCTTCTCTGTCCATGGGAATTCTCCAGGCAAGAATACTGGAGTGGGTTGTCACGGCCTCTCTCTTGCTGATCTTGCTCACAGTGCCAATTGTCTTGCTGTATCTCACTGTGCACAGTGTTCACTGAACCCATGGTGGGCAAGATGCAAGCTGAGAGGCTGAAAGAAATGTGAGAAGCTGTAGGAACTGCAGATGCATTTATTCTCTCCTGACTGGTGCAGCAGCCATAGCAGCAGACATAATATAACCATAACATAGCCATAACAGCTAAAACATAACCTCATATAACATAACCATGATGTTGCTCCAATGTAGCCCCAGTGCAGCAGTAGCCAGGGCTTTCATGGTGAAGCTCATACAGGAGAACTGCACCAAGTAGCCCATGACCAAATGAGTATCTCCTGCTATGCCTGCACAGTGCTATAAGCGATCTCAGCTGTGACATAACCATGCAGAGTCACTGTTTACAGGACACGGGGTGAGAGGGCATGAGAGCATGGGGCTAGAAAGCCTGACTGGTGCCATCTTGTTAATTTTCCCACATCTTCCTCCAGGGGATCTTCCCAACCATAGTGGGGTAGACTGGGCCCTCAATCCAAAATGACTGTGTTCTTATGAGAAAAGGAGAAACATGGGGACATATAAGGACAAACAGGGAGAATGCCACATGACAACAGAGGTGGAGGTTGGAGTTAGGCAGCTACAAGCACAAGATAGCCAAGATTGCCAGCAACCACCAGAAGTTGAGAGGCAAGATTTTCCCTGATCCTCTAAGAAAAAATCAACCCTGCTAACACTTGATTTTAGCCTTCTGCCCCATGGATTGATGAGATAATGCAGTTCTTGTTGTTTTAAATTAGCAGTTTGTGGTACTTTGTTACAGCAGCCCTAGGAAATCAATATACTTTTATATATTCATATTTTCTATAAATACATATATTCTGTATATAATTCTATATAAACACATTTATTTTGCATGGTGGTATGCTCTATATGCCAGGTATTTCACAAATGTCTTATTTAGACATGATAATATGATGAGCTTCATCTCCATTTTACAGACAAGAGAACAAACTCAGAGACGTGACTTGCTGAAATTAAATAGCTGATGGCAAAACCAAGGTGAGGCCTTTCTTCACCCAGCTCAGTGCTTTTTTCTCCTGTTTTTGGTCCTTCACCCATTTGTCTTGCAGTTCTACCCCATCTGTCTTACCTTCGTCTCCACTCACATCTCCCTTTTTGCTCCTATAGCTCTCTCCCTACAATAGTGTATTCTCCAGCTTGCAGCCTCTCTCCTGGGCTGCTCCTTTTTCAGGCTCATTTGGTCAGATATATTAAAACACAGTCTGCCTGGTTGTTGTACTCTATGCCACCTTGTCCTCAGGACGGGGCTCACATTCTCACCAGAATCCTGAAACCAAAGTTTTTTGTATAAAATAACATTAAACTAGGCTTTTTTGTATAAAATCAACTAGGCTTTTTCTGTAAACACTTTTAACCATCCAAATTAGGCTACTCTTAGCTCATATTTTCTCTTATTTATTTTTGCTAATGCCATGTGTTTCTCTTCTTTGAAAAGACTTGCTCTGTTTTCTTAACTGAAATCCTACTAGTTGTTCAGGGTTTAATCCAATCACTTAAGATGAGTTCAACAAATATTTGTTGTGTCCTTAAAGTATTGCCATATTCCAGAGTCTGGTTCTAGGTACTACATATGAATAAAATTAGGAATCAGACATGGTCCTTACTCTTAAATTCAATGTTTACTCATTAAACTTTATATAATTTAATTTTCTTATAAATTCACTAGACTTCCTCTATAAGTATTTCTTGATTCTTGCCAACTAAACATGATTTCAATTTTGTTCTAAGAATCTGGAAAATGTCCTCTGTTATCATAGCCTTTTCACAACCACAGCACTTAGTGCCTCCATTGTGTGCCATCAAACATTCATCTTGGTCTGAGAGTTTCTTGAGAACACACGGACTCCTGCAGAAATAAAACTCCCTGAGTGGAGAGACTTTCCCTTTCTCTTTTTAATGTGTTCTCTGGAGCCTAGAAATAATGAATTCATGTTGACTTGAATTTGGAAATCATGAGATATTTTTTAAAAAATGAATGAGCACTTAAAACAAGAATGACTCTAGAAGTTATTATGTGCTTAGCCACTCAGTCGTGTCCATGTCCAACCCTTTGTGACCCCATGGACTGTAGCCTGCCAGGCTCCTCTATCCATGGGGTTCTGCAGGCAAGAATACTTGGGTGGATTGCCATGTCCTCCTCCAGGTCTTCCAAACCCAAGGATCAAACCCAGGTCTCCTGTATTGCAGGTGGATTCCTTATTATCTGAGCCACTAGGAAAGCCCAAGAATATTGAAGTGCATAGCTTATCCCTTCTCCAGGGAAACTTCCCAACCCAGAAATCAAACTGGGGTCTCCTGCACTGCAGGTAGATTCTTCACCAGCTGGGCTATGAGGGAAGCAGAAATGATTATAGAAATAAAGAAAATTAATATGTGAAAAATTTTCTAGAAAAGATAAATAAGAGGGAAAAAAGAGAAAATCAGGAATTAGATCAAATACTAGGATAGCTATTTATGGATTTTGACCTAGACAAAGATAGAAATTAGGTTGCCATTCAAATCTGGAAAGATATATTCTGTAACTATTCTCCAAAACTTGTAGGAAATTTTATGTTATCTTCATTATTATATATTCATTATCTAACTTTCTGTTGAATAAAATTCCGCTCTATCCTAGGAAAGTAGATGTTAATATTACCAGGATCTGCTCTTGATTTCTGGTTAATCATCTCTCTCTTTGTGGTGGGATTAGCTTCTGCCCATAGATGGGAACATTTAAAACCAATCCTGGTGGAGACAGAATACTGCTTAATTTAGAATCTCCCTTCCTAAGAGTGTTTCTTCTTTGATTCCTAATTGCTTAGGTAGATGATGTTATTTCCCACTCCCAGTCTTGCTCTGACTTTATTTAACTGCCTGTGGCCTCATTTCCTCCTATTTCTCTGCTTTCTGACTCTGGATTTCACACCAGTACACTTACCTACCTCTGGCATTTGATTCTTAGTTCCATTTTGAACACTTCTGGATCTACACTAACTCCATGCCTTTTAGTTTTCATTTCCTGTATTAGCTCTCCTAGGGCTCCCTTAATTATCTACTGCTATTCTTGGGTCCCAAATTAATGCTAAAGAATAAAACTAATAAAAGAAATTATAGAAAACAGAATCCTAGCAAATAAAAATTTGATTCTGAAAGCATGTGTAACAAAAATTTGTATTCTTTCTACTTAGAGGAAATGGTGAATTAGACATGTTAGAGATATCAAATATATAAAATTAAAACATTGAGTGTGCTAAAGTATATATTCAGTACAATGCTCACTCAAAAATTTATCCAGCATCTTCTTGGCTACATGTGGCTAGCTGGAAAAACATCACCAATTATAAATGCTGCATCAAGCTAATATCTGAACCAAAACACATGTTTTCACAAGAAACCATAACTCCAAAAAAGGCACACACTATTAAGAGTATGGATATCTTTCTAGCTCTCATATGCCTGAAAAACTGTGGCGGGGGTTAGGGGAGAACACTTATTTGCTCTAGACTCTCAATTGGGCTTCCCTTGTAGCTCAGCTGGTAAAGAATCCACCTGCAATGCAGGAGACCCTGGTTCCATTCCTGGGTCAGGAAGAGTCAGACACAACTGAGTGGCTAAGCACAGCACAGACTCTCATTTTTATTTGAAACTAAAATAATAGAGGTAGCAACATGTGTCGAACATTCAGACACCACTACATGTGGCAATTATTACTCAAGTTACTGGGTTAAAATTGTTGACCATACAGCATCAAGAAAAATTTTGTCATTGCAGCAGGTTAAAAAGTTAAATAAGTGATCTTTATATGTTTTTGTAATGAAGAATAAATGAGATAAAAATCAGTTAATTGCATAGGAAAAAATCCCAATTAGTAATATTTTTCTTAAAAAAAAAGAAAGAAGTGAGATAGTTTTTGGATTTACCATCTCACCCCTTCTTTTAACCTTGTTTATATGTTTGTTTTAGTCAAAAATAGCCTCAAGAATTTTCAGAATAAATCCAAATGACACCAAGACAACAGTGATATTTTTTATTGGGTGAATTATGTATGATACAAAGCTGCTAGTAAATTTTGTGTTGGTATTCTTTGAAGGTGTATTTAAGACTTGGAGAATCTTGGAATTTTGAATCTCTTTTGAAAAACAGAGCTCAAATGGTNAACAGTGATATTTTTTATTGGGTGAATTATGTATGATACAAAGCTGCTAGTAAATTTTGTGTTGGTATTCTTTGAAGGTGTATTTAAGACTTGGAGAATCTTGGAATTTTGAATCTCTTTTGAAAAACAGAGCTCAAATGGTCTAGATTTTAACAGTCAACTGATAGAACAGAAACTTGATATTTGAATCTTGGCTTGTGATGATTTTGTTCATCATCAAAAGTGAAGATAATTTGGTGTGATGGGAATAGGATTATTTTAGAAGTCAGGCTAAGATAATTGAAATTTTAGTCCTAACTCCTGTTACTAAGTCATATGGTTTTGATCAAGTTATTTTATCAATTCTTTTTTATAAATATAAAGTATTTAGCCTTTAAATTTACAAATTCTAAGTTCTCAGAAACCCTAATGTTGGGCTCTACTTCAATTTCCTTTGGCTGAAAATTTTAGAGGGTTCATTAACTGATTTAATAAAGATGAAGTGAATGATTGTTATATTCAGGGATTTTGTTGCATTTTATGAGAAAGAAAAATGTAAGCCCAAGTCATCCATGTCTTAAATTGACTTCTCAGAGGTTACACACTAATTGATGTGTAGTTGATGAAGTACAGAAAAATGTGTTGACCAATATCCAAGCATTTCACCCTTTCAATCCTGACCTTTATTTCACTCCCTAGTAACAGCCTGTAAAATTTTATTTCTCTTTCCCAGAGAATCCACTCCATTTAATGTTACCCCAGGGTGATTGGTGGGGTCTCTAGCATTGCTGCATTTTTTTCTGACTCTCCTCCCAATAACTAATCAAGAAGAATTTTCAACTCTCTCTTTTCTACAGTGAATACCCACATAAGCTATTTGACAAGTATCCTGTTTACAGTTGTCTGTCATGTCTCTTGACCCAGC
Source organism: Oreotragus oreotragus (assembly GCA_006410675.1). Lineage (NCBI taxonomy): Eukaryota > Metazoa > Chordata > Mammalia > Artiodactyla > Bovidae > Oreotragus > Oreotragus oreotragus. The sequence goes on from SJYX01010620.1 coordinate 208,596, forward strand.
TGGAAGGAGAATTTTATTATTATTTATTATTGTGCTACCTCTGCATTCCCCAAACTTGGCACCTGAACTAGAAATTTTTATGATCACTCAATTATTGTGACTGTTTCAGATTTGTTAAGCCCATATCACACACAACAATATTCAAACTAATTTATATACTATTGAAGTCCAATAAAGATCCTAAAAATATAAATATTCTATGGGTATTGGGGACGATAAGGGATGAGATGGTTGGATGGCATCACTGACTCAATGGACATGAGTTTGATCAAGCTCTGGGAGTTGGTGATGGACAGGGAAGCCTGGTGTGCTTCAGTCCATGGAGTTACAAAGGGTCGGACACGACTGAGCAACTGAACTGAACTGGAATGTTGGAAATGAAATTCAATCTCTTACTTCATACAAATGAGAAAAATGGCATTAAAAGGCTTTCAGAAAGTCAAAGCAAGTTAATGATAGAACAAACATGCACCATAATGGTTCTTGCTAGACACAAGGTTAATGTGTCTATCCCATTAAGCTTCTATCACCTTCTATATGCCAAACATTACTGTAAGAATTTTTTATTTGAATTAACTAATTTAATCCTCACACCAACCCACTTATGTCTGTTTTACAGATTAGGTATAGAGAAAAAGTTTTCCAAGAGTACATAACTAGAACTCAGACTGGATTCTCTGGGAAAGAGAAAGTGATATCTTGCAGCATGTTACTAGGGAGAGAAATAAAGGTCAGGATTGAAACAATAAAATGTTTGAACTCAGACAGGGAGACATCAGAGTCCCTCTTCTGAGTTGCTAGCTATCTTGCCACAGCTGCACCAATAAAACAATCCTTTAATTTTGTGAGGCCTTCCTTAATATTTACAGTGAAAACTATTTTATATTTTTAATAAGGCTTTTTTGAATTTTAAGTTTTATTCATATCTTGTCTTCAAATGAACAAAAAATATTAGATTTCTGACTGATGAACTCCTGGTCAAATATTATTTTTCAGAAATAAAGTGATTATAGTAATAAAACATGTATGCATGTATGTACGTGAAGGAGAAAACAGACAGAACAGGCTCCATCTTGAAAGCAGGACTCCATCTTGGGCTGGACTGTGGACTTTGAGCTAAATGCCCATTATTTATGGAAACAACATACCAACTGGAAAACCAGGCCCCCTGGATGGAACCCCAAGGCTCGTAGCTAGACTCTCCGTTGCCTAAAAGAATATCCCAATTATCTGTGTAACTGAATAGAATCATAAATGCTCTTATGCTTATTGGGATATGACCACAGGCTTATTGATAATTGTCCACTGTTAACTACCTAGGTTTAAGGCATATGAATCATGGGTTAACTTTGATTGTATCTTTCTTTTCCTTTGTTCAGACTAGTTTCACGGAATTTGGGGAGGTGGGTTTGGGCACGTACACTTAGGGGATATAAAGTTTTCAGAAAAACTGGTCAGGGTTCCTGGCTAAGAGGAGACTCTGCCTTGGGCCTGCCGGTGTAATAAACTGCACTCCACTATCTGCATTGTCCTTTTGAGTGAGCTTGTTTCCCGGAACGCGTGGCTACAACATTTGGTGCATGGGCTGGGAAACTCCTCACTTTGAGGAGACAAGCCCCATTTGGGGCTACTCCAAGGCCTTGTGGCTCGAATCTTCTAGCGGTGGGGGAGGCGCCTTGCCCTTCTGGAAAGATTATTCTTCTCAATATCTGGACCTTTCACGTTAGCAGGTAATGGACAGCAGCAAGGGAACTGAGCTCTCAGATGAGGAGGAACCCACTCAGTAGGGTGGAAGAGGGGGCCTGATCACCCCCCTGGGAGGGATTAGAAGGGGCACGGACCCACAGGAGCCTGGATTAGGCAGGTGGCAACGTTTGCTTGGTACACAGGTTGATGAGCATGTTAGGGTTTAGGAAGGACATTTGTGTAGATCATTTAGGAGGTGGTGTCCACGCCGTCTTGGGGAAAATTATTACCAAGCAATTGCCAGGGAATTTTTAGGAGAAGAAACTTGGTTTTTGTGTGCTCATATTCTGCTCTTGTCAAGGAGGTGTCTCATCTACTATGAAATTCTTGACCCCCTCAGAATAATCAGGCTAGAAGGGGGGATGGGGGGATACATAAGTGAGTATGAACTGGCTTTTCCGGAGATGACTGGGACGTGGGATATTTAACCCATCTGTATTTCATCCACACCTGATCAAGCCCACCAAGGTGGAATGGACTTTAAAACTTAGGGAGAAACAGTCTTGGACCACATGGTGTTCTGGTTTGGCTGTGCTGACTGGCAGATGAAGGCACGCAGATTCCCTTTCTCCCTCTGGGATCTGGAAGGTAAAGCTCTTCTCACCCCATTTAGGAAGGAGGCAGAATGGCAATTTAAGTGTCATTGAGTGGAAATATCAGAAGTACATAGGGTACTGAGAACTTCGTAGACAGAAAGAAAAGAAAAAGTAGAAGAAAGTCCGAGAAGGTAAGCAAGATGGGGGAAGTGAATCTAAGGCAACTGTATTGGAGTGCATGATTAAAATTATAAAGAAGGAATTTGGAGGAGACTATGGAGGAGAAGGGGATGACAGAGGATGAGATGGCTGGATAGCACCACTAACTCGATGGACGTGAATCTTAGAGAACTCTGGGAGTCGGTGATGCACAGGGAGGCCTGGCGTGCTGCGATTCATAGGGTCCTAAAGAGTTAGACACGATTGAGCGACTGAACTGAACTGAACTAATGGGGTGAAGATGAAGCCTAACCGCCTCCACATACTCTGTGAGGTCGAATGGGCCCCTGTGGGATTAGGATGGCCATCAGAGAACACCATGATCTTAAAAATAGTAGAAGCAGTCTGTCTATACAGTAGTCACAGAAGAGCCAGGACACTTTAATCAATATCCATATATTGACTCATGGCTAGGGTTAGCTCAAGACCCTCCTACTTGAACAAGGTTCTGTATCCAGAAGAGAAAGGGAAAAAATATTAATGGCACAAAATTGACCGATGATAAAAAAAATAAATTCTAAAGGATTTGAACGGGGATGACCTGACCCATCCTCCAGACTGGATAATGATACGCCTGCCTCCCAGTGCTCCACCAGGACTGGAGGCAGCCTTAATCCCCAATCCAAGGCCAGGTGAAGTTCCTGCAGCAGCCACTACTCTTCCGCCAGCTCTCCCGGAGTGTGTAGAGCCGCCGTTTTGGCAGGCTCCAATCCCAGCAATGGAGACCTCTGATCAATGCCCCCAGAATTCCTCCTCAGATGGACCTTCTAGATTGTTTTCACCTCTCCCAGTGAGTACTGATGGGAAGCGGGAAGAAACAGAGCAATTAGACAGAGGCTGCACTCTGCCAAGGAACGGGGGAAAGAAACCCACTATAGATGCCCCTTAGAGAGATACAACAGCCTCCAGTTCAAAACTCACGGGGCACTACCATCAGCCCCTTATTATTACCAGCCATTTTCCTCTACGTATATATTAAACTGGCAGAGACACCCTTCACCACACTTGGGGGAGCCACAAGCCATAATTAGGCTAATGGAGACTATTTTTCGAACCCACCGCCCTACATAGGATGACATAATCTAATTACTAGCATCCCTTTTCAGCAATGAGGAAAGACACAGGATCCTGAGGCCAGAAAATGGTTAAGAGAAATGACACCTAAGGGTACTGCAAACCCTCAGCGGTGGGCAGAACTAGCCATCCCTGATGAGAGGCCCAATTGAGACTGTAACACAGAGGAAGGGAGGGACCACATGGAGAGATATCGGGTGACTCTTTTACGAGGTCTCAAGAGGGGGGCCCAAAAAGCTATGAGTATCGCAAAACCCTGCAAAGTGATTCAAAGGGAAAGCAAATCACCCTCTGAGTTCTGTGAAAGATTGTGCGAGGCCTATAGACTTTATACGCCAATAGACCCAGCCAGAGGCTGCTGGGTCTCAGATGGTGATAAATGCAGCCTCTGTGTCTCTAGCCTACCCTGAAAATGTCAGATGGGAGGACACCAAGTGATTCATGAATTTTTATACATCCCTGAATGCCCAGGACCTTTGTTAGGCAGAAACTTGTTGTCTAAATGGGGGGCCCAAGTGACCTTTCCCCCCACGAAAGATCCAGTGTTCAAGTGGGCTCAACAAGGACACCAAGTGATTCATGAATTTTTATACATCCCTGAATGCCCAGGACCTTTGTTAGGCAGAAACTTGTTGTCTAAATGGGGGGCCCAAGTGACCTTTCCCCCCACGAAAGATCCAGTGTTCAAGTGGGCTCAACCACCTACTTACTGTTCCTCTCAGTAATCCCTCAAGATGAATGGAGGTTGCATAATCTCCCAGAAAGGAAACCAGACCGGCTAAACAGTCAAGAAAGTTAGCTCAACAATTTCCTGAGTTCTGGGTGGAAGACAAACCCACCACCCCTCCTCTTTCACCTCAGGCTTGCAAAACGAGTCCCACTGGTAATAAAACTTAGTTCAGTTCAGTTGCTCAGTCCTGTCCGACTCTTTGTGACCCCATGAATCGCAGCACGCCAGGCCTCCCTGTTAATCACCATCTCTCGGAGTTCACTCAGACACGTCCATCGAGTCAGTGATGCCATCCAGCCATCTCATCCTCGGTCGTCCCCTTATCCTCCTGCCTCCAATCCCTCCCAGCATCAGAGTCTTTTCCAATGAGTCAACTCTTCGCATGAGGTGGCTAAAGTAAAGGAGTTTCAGCTTAAGCATTATTCCTTCCAAAGAAATCCTAGAGTTGATCTCCTTCAGAATGGACTGGTTGGATCTCCTTGCAGTCCAAGGGACTCTCAAGAGTCTTCTCCAACACCACAGTTCAAAACATCAATTCTTTGGGGCTCAGTTTTCTTCACAGTCCAACTTTCACATCCATACATGACCACAGGAAAAACCATAGCCTCGACTAGACGGACCTTATTCGGCAAAGTAATGTCTCTGCTTTTGAATATACTATCTAGGTTGGTCATAACTTTTCTTCCAAGGAGTAAGCTTCTTCTAATTTCATGGCTGCATTCACCATCTGCAGTGATTTTGGAGCCCAAAAAAATGAAGTCGGACACTGTTTCCACTGTTTCCCCATCTATTTCCTATGAAGTGATGGGACTGGATGCCATGATCTTCATTTTCTGAATGTTGAGCTTTAAGCCAACTTTTTCGCTCTCCTC
>SJYX01010620.1:223054-234212 GCA_006410675.1 Oreotragus oreotragus
GGCCCAAAAAGCTATGAGTATCGCAAAACCCTGCAAAGTGATTCAAAGGGAAAGCAAATCACCCTCTGAGTTCTGTGAAAGACTGTGCGAGGCCTATAGACATTATACACCAATAGACCCAGCCAGAGGTTGCTGGGTCTCAGATAGTGATAAATGCAGCCTCTGTGTCTCTAGACTATCCTGAAATTGTCAGATGGGGGGACACCAAGTGATTCATAATTTTTATACATCCCTGAATGCCCAGGACCTTTATTAGGCAGAAACTTGTTGTCTAAATGGGGGGCACAAGTGACCTTTCCCCCACGAAAGACCCACTGTTCAAGTGGGCTGAACCACCTACTTACTGTTCCTCTCAGTAATCCCTCAAGATGAAGGGAGGTTGCATAGTCTCCCGGCAAGGAAGCCAGACTGGCTAAACAGTCAAGTTCAGTACAGTTAAGTCGCTCAGTCGTGTCCTACTCTTTACAACCTCATGAATCGCAGCATGCCAGGCCTCCCTGTCCATCATCAACTCCCAGAGTTCACTCAGACTCACATCCATCTAGTCAGTGATGCCATCCGGCTATCTCATCCTCTGTTGTCCCCTTCTCCTCCTACCCCCAATCCCTCACAGCATCAGAGTCTTTTCCAATGAGTCAGCTCTTTGCATGACGTGGCCAAAGTACTGGAGTTTCAGCTTCAGCATCATTCCTTCAAAAGAAATCCCAGGGCTGATCTCCTTCAGAATGGACTGGTTGTATCTCCTTGCAGTCCAAGGGACTCTCAAGAGTCTTCTCCAANGGAGAAGCCTAGTATGTTACAGTCCACGGGGTCGCAAAGAGTCGGACACGACTGAGCGACTTCACCTCACCTTATAGCTCAGGAAGCTCCAAGGATTTTGGAAGCTGTGAGACAAGAACAGTAGACAAAGGCTAAATATGTGTATGAGAAATATATTTTAGTCATCTGAATAATCAAATATGTATTTCTTATAGATCACAATATCACACAAAATGTGTTATAATTTTAATTAAAATTATCAAAAGTAAAAAAATATTTATTGGAAACGCATCTCTTAATGCATTAAAATTCACAAGACAACTCTTATTGTCCTTTTAGTGGTAGTACATTAAAGTAAGATCCTGAAAAGGAAAGAGAGATGCCTTTCCTTTGAAAATAGAAGAAAGATAATTTTGAAAAAGGAGAACAGGAAGGAAATTCTCACTCCTCTTGCATGGGAACATTTTGTACAGATGAATTTTAGGAAACATATATACGTAAATATTATATTTGTAATTTGTGGTCATGCTCAGTCATGACTGACTTTTTGCATCCCCAAGGACTGTAGCCCACTGGGTTCCTCTGCCTATGGGATTTTCCATGCAAGAATATTAAAGTGGGTTGTCATTTTATCCTCCAGGATATCTTCCCAACCCAACCCAGGGATCGAACTAGTGTCTCTATTGGCAGGCAAATTCTTTACCAATAGTGCCACCTGGGAAGCCCAACAAGATTAAGTCAGTCTTGGTTTAATTAAACCAATCCTCTGGTTTGTGTGTGTTGTGTAGACTTTTTGTGACCTTTGAGTGTAGCTTGCCAGGCTCCTCTGTTCATGGAATTTTTAGTCAAACATACTGGAGTTGGTTGCCGTTTCCTTCTCTAGGGAATCTTTCTGACCCAGGGATCAAACCTGTGTCTCCTGTGTCTTCTGGATTATACGCAAATTCTTTGCCTGCTGAGCTATCAGGGAAGCACCACTGATTTATATTTTAAAGATAATAATCCTATAAATGATATATTTTTAGCAAATATTTCTCAAGTGTGTTGATTGTCTTAAATTAGCGTGGTATAGTGTTAGTCACTCAATTGTGTCCAACTCTTTGTGACTCCATGGACTGTAGCCTCACCAGGATCCTCTGTCCATGGAATTCTCCAGGCAAGAATACTGGAGTGGGTTGCTCCAGTATTTCATAAAAGGGTTTTTTTCAACATTTTATTATGAAAATTTACAAACACAGAAACATTATAAGAATAATATATAAAATATATTTACCAAACAATTATGTTCAACAATATCTTAATAATTTGCCACTTTTCCTTTATTACATCACTGTATTTTTCTTAAAACATTTCGAAATAGGCTGTGAACAGCATTCCACTTCACATCTTCATGATTTAGCAAAGATTTCCTAAGAACTGAGACATTTTCATCTTTCTAACAAAAGCATCACCATCACTTCAAATATGTATACCTAGTCTAGAAAAGTTTATAGTTGTGTCACTAAAATTCTAAAAATAAGTAAATAAATAAGCCTGCTACCCTTAAAACTCAAAGAAGATCTTTCAGTGACTAAGTTCTTCTTTCTCATAAAATTTCTAGCAAGCCTAGAAGAAATTATGGCCATCACAAGTAAAAAATCATAAGATTTTTTTTCTTCTTTTTTTTTTTCACCACAGCTGCAGGGAAGAACAGGGCAACAGAAAATTCCCCCCAGATTGTGAGAAGACCAAGTCACCCTTGATCATCCCACTCTCTCTCTTTTTTCTAAATATTCCTCATAAAGTAATTCAAATGGGCCCAACAGTTCAACAAAAGACACCTGGGAATGAGGGCCTGAAAGGCAGCTATGGGAGTTGTTAGCCTCATATAAACATGAGTAAACAGACCAAATAACAACTTGAAGCATTTAGTTTTACCCTCCTTGAATGATCTAGAAGTGCAAGTCACTTGTCTTCCAGTTACCTGCCATCTCCCAAGCACAAAGGTGTCTGTGTCAAACATTCCTCAGCAGAGCAGTCGTCCTTTCAACATATCTCGGTTTAGTAAAAGAAAAAAAAAAGCTTGTGTTCCCAGACTTTTTTTTTTTTTGCAACCACATATGTAATAAAGACAAATTTGAGTTCTTTTCTGGTCTTTTATGTCTACTCAAGTGAAGAGGAACTAAAAAGGCTCCTGGTGAAGGTGAAAGAGGTGTGAAAAATTTGGCTTAAATCTCAACATTCAGAAAACTAAGATCATGGCATCCGGTCCCATCACTTCATGGGAAATAGATGGGGAAACAGTGTCAGACTTTATTTTTTGGACTCCAAAATCACTGCAGACAGTGATTGCAGTCATGAAATTAAAAGATGCTTACACCTTGGAAGGGTATGTCCAACCTAGATAGCATAGTCAAAAGCAGAGACATTACATTTCCAACAAAGGTCTGTCTAGCCAAGGCTGTGGTTTCTCTAGTAGTCATGTATGGATGTTGAGAGTTGGACTATGAAGAAAGCTGAGGACTGAAGAATTGATGCTTTTGAACTGTGGTGCTGGAGAAGACTCTTGAGAGTCCCTTGCACTGCAAGGAAATCCAACCAGTCCATTCTAAAGGAGATCAGTCCTGGGTGTTCATTGGAAGGACTGATGTTGAAGCTGAAACTCCAGTACTTTGGCCACCTCATGTGAAGAGTTGACTCATTGGAAAAGACTCTGATGCTGGGAGGGATTGGGGGCAGGAGGGTAAGGGATGACAGGATGTGATGGCTGGATGGCATCACCGGCTCAATGGACATCAGTTTGAGTAAATTCCAGGAGTTGGTGATGGACAGGGAGGCCTGGCATGCTGCGATTCATGGGGTCTCAAAGAGTCAGACACTACTGAGTGACTGAACTGAAAACTGAATATTCCACCAGAAAAGGAAAATTTTATCATTGAAATCTAAATTAAATGAAGCAAGATAGAGATTATAAAATGTGTGCTCAGTTTTACCTTCTCATTAATGTGACTATTAAAGTTTGGAAGGAATTCAAGCATTTTATTTTTAACTATGAGTTAGAGGCTGACAGTTATTAAAGACTCAGCACCTGCTCAGTGATACTTAATGAAAACAGAAGCATCTCCCTTTTGCCATGAATTCAAACAATTTAAAATTATTTCCAGTAATAGGCCTGAAACCCATTATGAAAACTGTGGGTTTTTTGTGCCCTGAAATTTACAACATTAGCAATTCCTTGGAACCAAGAACTGGCTGTATCAGCAGAGAAGGAAGCAGGTGTCCACAATTACGTGGCATCAAACAAGGCATCCACATTTGCTGGCATATTGAGTGTAGCACTTTCACAGCATCATCTTTCAGGATTTGAAACAGCTCAACTGGAATTCTATCACCTCCACTAGCTTTATTTGTAGTGATGCTTTCTAAAGCCCACTTGGCTTCACATTCCAAGATGTCTGGCTCTAGATTAGTGATCACATCATCATGATTATCTGGGTCGTGAAGATCTTTTTTGTACAGTTCTTCCGTGTATTCTGGCCACCTCTTCGTAATATCTTCTGCTTCTGTTAGGTCCAGACCATTTCTGTCCTTTATCAAGCCAATCTTTGCATGAAAAGTTCCCCTGATATCTCTAATTTTCTTTAAGAGATCTCTAGTCTTTCCCATTCTGTTCCTTTCCTCTATTTCTTTGCATTAATTGCTGAAGAAGGCTTTCTTATCTCTTCTTGCTATTTTTTGGAACTCTGCATTCAAATGCTTATATCTTTCCTTTTCTCCTTTGCTTTTCGCCTCTTTTTTTNATCTAGATGTGTATAAGAGACAGATATAGTGGTGTGTATCTGTTAATCCCAAACTTCCAATTTATCCCCCTCCTCCACTCCTCTTTGGTAACCATAAGCTTGTTTTCTGTGTCCATGAGTATATTACAAGACTCCTCTTGAACATAATAATTTACATATTTTCCTCCTTGAAATAATATTTCTAGTTACCTTCCTCATATAGAAGTTATTCTAATTTAATATATATTTTTTGACTCTTATTAATCACTATTAGTTTCTGCAACAACTAATATTTAAATCAAAATGCTTTCATGTCATAAGGCTTATAAATGTCTAAAAAATATTATTCTGCATTGAGTTTGCTAATCGATATTAATAATACACAAGTGATAAAACCAACTAAGAATTTTTATCAACAGTTACATGTGAAGGAGTCTCCCCCCCACATCAAGCAATTCTTGGATGTCCTCTATGCAGAGAGAGCATCAGATTACACAGGTTCAGGGTTCAGTCCTAAAGCCTGGCATGTCCACCATCCCCCATTATCTTTAGACTCAGAACAAGTCCAGGTTGTCACCTGTGCTTCTGACTGACAAGCTATAAATTACAGTTTTCAGGGACCCCATTTTTCAGGTTTGATTATTTTGCTGGGATAGCTCATAGAACTCAGTGAAACATTTATTTACTAGATCACCATTTTTTTTAATTCTTTTTTTTTTTTTAATTTATTTTGCTGCACTGTGTCTTAGCTGAAACACAAGGATTCTTTATTTGCATCTTGTGGGAATCTGGGCACCCAGAGACCATGGACACTCAGTGTCCTTTTCTCATATCTTGCCTTTCGCATCTCTTCTATTTGGCTATTCTTAAGTTATAAGCTTTCAGTTNTTTTTTTTTTTTTTAATTTATTTTGCTGCACTGTGTCTTAGCTGAAACACAAGGATTCTTTATTTGCATCTTGTGGGAATCTGGGCACCCAGAGACCATGGACACTCAGTGTCCTTTTCTCATATCTTGCCTTTCGCATCTCTTCTATTTGGCTATTCTTAAGTTATAAGCTTTCAGTTAAAAAAAAAAACAAAAACAAAAAAACAGTGGTATAGGGACTTCCCTGGTTGTCCAGTGACTAAGACTGTGTTCCCAATGAAGGGGCCTCAGGTTTGATCCCTGGTCAAAGAACCAGATTCTCACATACTGAAAAAAAACAAAAAGAACCTGTGTGTTGCAGCTAAGACCCAATACAGCCAAATAAATAAATAAAAATGAATTAAAAAAAAATGATGATCTAGTAAATAAATGTTTCTCTGAGTTCTATGAGCTATTCCAGTAAAATAATCAAACCCTGAAGAATTAAATTATTGACCATAGGTAACTGATTCAACCTTCAGTGACTCTCCCCTCCCACTAAGTCTGAGGTTGGGACAGAAGGTTCCAACCTTCTATTCTTGGTTGGCTTCTCTGGCAACCAGTGACCACCTTCAGGTGTTTTCTCAAAGTTGCCTCATTAACATAAATCCAGTAGTAGTGGAAAGGGACTTTTTATAAATACCAAGATGCCCATTTCATCGTATAACTTTCAAGTGATGCTGGGAGCTGAGGACAAGAGACCAAATATTAAATTTTTGTTATTCTTATAGCTCAGGAGGGCTTCCCTGGTGGCTCAGCGGTTAAAGCGTCTGCCTCCAATGCAGGAGACCTGGGTTCAATCCTTGGGTCGGGAAGATGCCCTGGAGAAGGAAATGGCAATCCACTCCAGTATTCTTGCCTGGAGAATCCCATGGATGGAGAAGCCTAGTATGTTACAGTCCACGGGGTCGCAAAGAGTCGGACACGACTGAGCGACTTCACCTCACCTTATAGCTCAGGAAGCTCCAAGGATTTTGGAAGCTGTGAGACAAGAACAGTAGACAAAGGCTAAATATGTGTATGAGAAATATATTTTAGTCATCTGAATAATCAAATATGTATTTCTTATAGATCACAATATCACACAAAATGTGTTATAATTTTAATTAAAATTATCAAAAGTAAAAAAATATTTATTGGAAACGCATCTCTTAATGCATTAAAATTCACAAGACAACTCTTATTGTCCTTTTAGTGGTAGTACATTAAAGTAAGATCCTGAAAAGGAAAGAGAGATGCCTTTCCTTTGAAAATAGAAGAAAGATAATTTTGAAAAAGGAGAACAGGAAGGAAATTCTCACTCCTCTTGCATGGGAACATTTTGTACAGATGAATTTTAGGAAACATATATACGTAAATATTATATTTGTAATTTGTGGTCATGCTCAGTCATGACTGACTTTTTGCATCCCCAAGGACTGTAGCCCACTGGGTTCCTCTGCCTATGGGATTTTCCATGCAAGAATATTAAAGTGGGTTGTCATTTTATCCTCCAGGATATCTTTCCAACCCAACCCAGGGATCGAACTAGTGTCTCTATTGGCAGGCAAATTCTTTACCAATAGTGCCACCTGGGAAGCCCAACAAGATTAAGTCAGTCTTGGTTTAATTAAACCAATCCTCTGGTTTGTGTGTGTTGTGTAGACTTTTTGTGACCTTTGAGTGTAGCTTGCCAGGCTCCTCTGTTCATGGAATTTTTAGTCAAACATACTGGAGTTGGTTGCCGTTTCCTTCTCTAGGGAATCTTTCTGACCCAGGGATCAAACCTGTGTCTCCTGTGTCTTCTGGATTATACGCAAATTCTTTGCCTGCTGAGCTATCAGGGAAGCCCCACTGATTTATATTTTAAAGATAATAATCCTATAAATGATATATTTTTAGCAAATATTTCTCAAGTGTGTTGATTGTCTTAAATTAGCGTGGTATAGTGTTAGTCACTCAATTGTGTCCAACTCTTTGTGACTCCATGGACTGTAGCCTCACCAGGATCCTCTGTCCATGGAATTCTCCAGGCAAGAATACTGGAGTGGGTTGCTCCAGTATTTCATAAAAGGGTTTTTTTCAACATTTTATTATGAAAATTTACAAACACAGAAACATTATAAGAATAATATATAAAATATATTTACCAAACAATTATGTTCAACAATATCTTAATAATTTGCCACTTTTCCTTTATTACATCACTGTATTTTTCTTAAAACATTTCGAAATAGGCTGTGAACAGCATTCCACTTCACATCTTCATGATTTAGCAAAGATTTCCTAAGAACTGAGACATTTTCATCTTTCTAACAAAAGCATCACCATCACTTCAAATATGTATACCTAGTCTAGAAAAGTTTATAGTTGTGTCACTAAAATTCTAAAAATAAGTAAATAAATAAGCCTGCTACCCTTAAAACTCAAAGAAGATCTTTCAGTGACTAAGTTCTTCTTTCTCATAAAATTTCTAGCAAGCCTAGAAGAAATTATGGCCATCACAAGTAAAAAATCATAAGATTTTTTTTCTTCTTTTTTTTTTTCACCACAGCTGCAGGGAAGAACAGGGCAACAGAAAATTCCCCCCAGATTGTGAGAAGACCAAGTCACCCTTGATCATCCCACTCTCTCTCTTTTTTCTAAATATTCCTCATAAAGTAATTCAAATGGGCCCAACAGTTCAACAAAAGACACCTGGGAATGAGGGCCTGATAGGCAGCTATGGGAGTTGTTAGCCTCATATAAACATGAGTAAACAGACCAAATAACAACTTGAAGCATTTAGTTTTACCCTCCTTGAATGATCTAGAAGTGCAAGTCACTTGTCTTCCAGTTACCTGCCATCTCCCAAGCACAAAGGTGTCTGTGTCAAACATTCCTCAGCAGAGCAGTCGTCCTTTCAACATATCTCGGTTTAGTAAAAGAAAAAAAAAAGCTTGTGTTCCCAGACTTTTTTTNGGCTACAGTCCATGGGATTGCAAGAGTCGGACACGACTTGGCGACTAAACCAAACCAGTGAGAACTAGAGAATACTGATTAAAAAGAGCAGTATCGGACAGTCTCTGCCTTTTGATTGAAATGTTTAGTTTATTTTTTCTATGAGGTTTTCACAGTCAGGGTTTTGCTGATGGTATCCTCAAACCATTATTTAACATGCTTTCTGTTCTTTTCTCTTCATGTTGGGAGTTAGATCAAGATGTTTGATCAGATTCAGTAATTGCTTTTTTTTTTTTTGNAGAGTTGGACTATGAAGAAGGTTGAGCACTGAAGAACTGATGCTTTTGAACTGTGGTGTTGGAGGACTCTTGAGAGTCCCTTGGACTGCAAGGAGATCCAACCAGTCCATTCTGAAGGAGTTCAGCCCGGGATTTCTTTGGTAGGAATGATGCTAAAGCTGAAACTTCAGTACTTTGGCCACCTCATGCGAAGAGTTGACTCATTGGAAAAGACTCTGATGCTGGGAGGGACTGGGGGCAGGAGGAGAAGGGGATGACAGAGGAAGAAATGGCTGGATGGCATCACTGACTCGACAGACGTGGGTCTGAGTGAACTCTGGGAGTTGGTGATGGACAGGGAAGCCTTGCATGTTGCGATTCACGGGGTCACAAAGAGTAGAACATGACTGAGCGACTGAACCAAACTGAATAGTCCATTGTGTATAGATATTACACTTCTTTATCCATTCATCCGTTGATGGGCATCTAGTTTGCTTCCATGTTTTAGCTATTGAAAATAATGCTGCAGTGAACAGTGGGATACATGGGTCTCTTTCAATTTTGGTTTCCTCAGGGTATATGCCTAGGATGGGAATGCTGGGTCATCGTGGTTTTATTCCTAGTTTTTCTAGGAATCTCCATACCATCCTCCATAGTGGCTGTATCAATTTATATTCCCACAAACAGTGCAAGAGTGTTCCATTTCCTCCACAATCTTTCCAGCATTTATTGTTTGTAGACATTTTGATGAGGACCGTTCTCACTGGTGTGAGGCGATATTTCATTGTGGTTTTGATTTGCATTTCTCTAATAATGAACGATGTTGAGCATCTTTCATGTGTTTGTTAACCATCTATATGTCTTCTTTGGAGAAATGTCTGTTTAGGTCTTTCCCCCAATTTTTGATTGGGTTGTTTGTTTTTCTGGTATTGAGTTGTATGAGCTGCTTGTATATTTTGGAAATCAATCNCGATGTTGAGCATCTTTCATGTGTTTGTTAACCATCTATATGTCTTCTTTGGAGAAATGTCTGTTTAGGTCTTTCCCCCAATTTTTGATTGGGTTGTTTGTTTTTCTGGTATTGAGTTGTATGAGCTGCTTGTATATTTTGGAAATCAATCCTTTGTCAATTGTTTCATTTGCAATTCTTTTCTCCCATTCTGAAGTTGTCTTTTCACCTTGCTTATAGTTTCCTTTCTGTGCAAAAGCTTTTAAGTTCAATCAGTTCCCATTTGTTTACTTTTGTTTCTATTTCTATTTCTCTAGGAGGTGGGTGAAAGAGGACCTTGCTTTGATTTATGTCATTGAGTGTTCTGCCTATAGCTTCCTCTAACAGTTTTATAGTTTCTGGCCTTACACTTAGTTCTTTAACCCATTTTGAGTTTATCTTTGTGTATGGTGTTAGGAAGGGTTCTAATTTCATTCTTTCACATGTAGCTGTCCAGTTTTCCCAGCACCATTTACTGAAGAGGCTGCATTTGCCTCATTGCATATTCTGCCTCTTTTGTCAAAAATAAAGTACCCATAGGTGCATAGGTTTACTTCTCAGCTCTCTATCTTGTTCCAGCGGTCTATATTTCTATTTTTGTGCCAGTTCGTGACATTGCACAGGAGACAGGGATCAAGACCATCCCCATGGAAAAGAAATGCAAAGAAGCAAAATGGCTGTCTGGGGAGGCCTTACAAATAGCAGTGAAAAGAAGAGAGGTGAAAAGCAAAGGAGAAAAGGAAAGATATAAGCATCTGAATACAGAGATCCAAAGAACAGCAAGAAGAGATAAGAAAACCTTCTTCAGAGATCAATGCAAAGAAATAGAGGAAAACAATAGAATAGGAAAGACTAGAGATTTCTTCAAGAAAATTACAGATACCAAGGGAAGATTTCATGCAAAGATGGGCTGGATAAAGGACAGAAATGGTCTGGACCTAACAGAAGCAGAAGATATTAAGAAGAGCTGGCAAAAATACATGGAAGAACTGTACAAAAAAGATCTACACGACCCAGATAACCATGAAGATGTGATCACTAATCTAGAGCCAGACATCTTGGAATGTGAAGTCAAGTGGGCCTCAGAAAGCATCACTACAAACAAAGCTAATGGAGGTGATGGAATTCCAGTTGAGCTGTTTCAAATCTTGAAAGATGATGCTGTGAAAGTGTTGCACTCAATATGCTAGCAAATTTGGAAAACTCAGCAGTGGCCACAGGACAGGAAAAGGTCAGTTTTCATTCCAATTCCAAAGAAAGCCAATGCCAAAGAATGCTCAGACTACCGCACAATTGCACTCATCTCTCATGCTAGTAAAGTAATGCTCAAAATTCTCCAAGCCAGGCTTCAGCAATACATGAACTATGAACTCCCTGATGTTCAAGCTGGTTTTAGAAAAGGCAGAGGAACCAGAGATCAAAATGCCAACATCTGCTGGATCATGGAAAAAGCGAGAGAGTTCCAGAAAAACATCTATTTCTGCTTTTTTGACTATGCCAAAGCCTTTGACTGTGTGGATCACAATCAACTGTGGAAAATTTTGAAAGAG
>SJYX01010620.1:238134-270144 GCA_006410675.1 Oreotragus oreotragus
TTTTTTTTTTCTTTCCAATTTATGGGCTCCCTTTGTGTAAACTGTCTTACTGCATGACATGTAAAAGACATGCAACCAAGTTCTGTGAATCTATTTAATCTTCTCATTTTTCAATATTTCACAGTAATCTTTCAAAAGACTATGAATAAGTAATAAAGCAATTTGACAGGTAATGAAATTGGGGCTTAAAGCAATTTCATTACTTTCTGAAGGTCATACAGGAAAATGATACTAGGCCTTATTATTCATGTGAGAGAATTGAGACTATTACTGAAATTCTCTGTTAATTTCATTTTTGAGCTGCTGAGTTCTTTAGGTTTGGTTCACGTCAGTTCTTTCTCTGCTTAAGTCCAAGGCTCTGGGTGTTTCTACCCTTGGTAACTTCCATACCCTGGGATAACAATCTGGAAGAGGGGAGCTGGAGGAAATGTAGGAACTGTCATGCTATTTGCTGTGATGGAGTCCAGTCAAATCTCCGCCCAATGGAGAGGGCAGACATCAACATCCATCGCCATGGGAAGGAGCAAGAGAACCGAGGTGACTCAGGGAGTAGAAGACTGAGGAATGGAAGTCACACTGCTGAGTTCCAAGGATATCACAATATTTCTGGTGGAGGACTGAGGCAAAAATCTGGAAAGATGATCATTAGGTAGTTGTAGTCAAAGTAATGAGATTGGTAAGGACCCCTGGAATCATGAAAATCTTGCCACCCAGTTCAGTGTATGATACCACGCCCACCTAGGTCTTCTCACCAGGTAAGAATGCCTCTGTCTTCCTGTTTCCTCTGACTGCCAAATCTTCTGTTCCTCCTCACACACTGCACTCCAGGACAGGGGACACAGGGAGCAGCAATGGGGTTAATGTGTTGTGTCATCAGGAATAAAGGGACTGTATGTCCTACAGGTTTCACTCATACTAACTGTGCCATTCATCAGCCCTTGATAACTCAACTTGAATTCAATTTAAAATATATTTAATAGTAAAAGCTAACTTTTTTCTTACCAGGTTTTACACTGAGCACTTGCTCTGAATTCTCATTTGTTCCTCACTCTTTTCCTATTAGACTTGATCCCTTCTTTAAACTTAAGAGTACAGTAAACATGGGGTGGAGCTAACTTTTGCACCAATCTTTCTGATGCCATATTATAGAATTCTTTACTATATTATACTGTCTTTATTGAAATAAATCGGCATATCTTGGGTTCATGTTTGGGAGTTCGTGTAAAAAAATAAATAAATACAAAAAAAAAATTTTAAATAAATGAGAGTGTAATAGAAAAGAAAGAAATGAATGAGGATATGTTATTCACGTTATTTTGTAAAAACAAATTTCATTCCCATGTGAAATATGCAGATTATGTTCCTGACGCTCCCACAAAACGTCATGTAAATGACATTAATAAAACATTTTCTGTGCTACATAAATGTACAGTCTAGCCATTGGATGAATATGGCATCTAGCTGGTTCCACTGCTCCATATGATCTGTAGGTGGTGAAGAATCTTTAGAACTTTCCCTTGACTTGATTTTCCCTGGGAAATGGTTATTTGCCTTCCCATTGCAAATTACAATCTTCTAATGCTGTTTGATTTAGTACCAAGAATCAAAATCAGTAACACATAAAGAAAGAATGAAAGGTACAGGTAGCAGTCTCTTGGTGGAAATTATGATATATATTACTACTCACATTCCAAAGCTAGGAAGTGATGTTTTCTCAAAGAGTATTTATGGGTAAGTCATCCTTGATGAGGATGACTTGAATCAGAGAGCAACAAAAAGACTTGTTGCCTGAAAAGCAAAGGCAATTTGTTGAATTCTTTGGACAGTATAATATATGTGGTCGCAAAGAGTCAGACACAACTGAGGAACTTTCACTTTTACTTTCTCTAATTTGACAACTGCCATTGGGTAGTTAGGGGCTTCTAGATTGACAATTATAGCCCATTTAATCAAATAGAAGTTTTGGAAATAAAGGATAGACAAATGGCTAAACTTGTTTGGATTCTTCTATTATAAATCATGAAATGCTAAAGTCTTTAAAACCTTAAATTCAAAGCATCTGATGCCAAAATATTGCAGGCAGCCTTAATAAGAGAGCTATAAAGTTACTAGAAGAAAGTAAAGAGGAACTAAAAGGTCTCTTAATGAAAGTGGAAGAGGAGGGTGAAAAAGTTGGCTTAAAGCTCAACATTCAGAAAACTAAGATCATGGCATCTGGTCCCATTACTTCATGGGAAATAGATGGTGAAACAGTGGAAACAGTGTCAGACTTTATTTTTGGGGGCCCCCAAATCACTGCAGATGGTGATTGCAGCCATTAATTTCAAAGACACTTACTTCTAGGAGGGAAAGTTACGACAAACTTAGGTAGCATATTAAAAAGTAGAGACATTACTTTGCCAACAAATGTCCATCTAGCCAAGGCTACAGTTTTTCCAGTGGTCATGTATGGATGTGAAAGTTGGACTGCAAAGAAGGCTGAGTGCCGAAGAATTGATGCTTTTGAACTGTGATGTTGGAGAAGACTCTTGAGAGTCCCTTGGACTGCAAGGAGATCCAACCAGTCAATCATAAGGAGACAAGTGCTGCGTGTACATTGGAAGGACTGACGCTGAAGCTGAAACTCCAGTACTTTGGTCCTAGATAGTATATTCAAAAGCAGAGACATCACTTTGCCGACTAAGGTCCATCTAGTCAAGGCTACGGTTTTTCCAGTGGTCATGTATGGATGTGAAAGTTGGACTGCAAAGAAGGCTGAGTGCCGAAGAATTGATGCTTTTGAACTGTGATGTTGGAGAAGACTCTTGAGAGTCCCTTGGACTGCAAGGAGATCCAACCAGTCCATTCTGAAGGAGCTCAACCCTGGGATTTCTTTGGAAGGAATGATGCTAAAGCTGAAACTCCAGTACTTTGGCCACCTCATGAGAAGAGTTGACTCATTGGAAAAGACTCTGATGCTGGGAGGGATTAGGGGCAGGAGGAGAAGGGGAAGACCGAGGATGAGATGGCTGGATGGCATCACGGACTCGATGGACGTGAGTCTGAGTGAACTCCGGGAGACGGTGATGGACAGGGAAGCCTGGTGTGCTGCGATTCATGGGGTCGTAAAGAGTCGGACACGACTGAGCGACTGAACTGAACTGAACTGAACTGGGAGGGATTGGAGGCAGAAGAAGGGGACGACCGAGGATGACATGGCTGGATGGAATCACAGACTCGATGGACATGAATCTGAGTGAACTCCGGGAGATGGTGATGAACAGGGAGGCCTGGCGTGCTGCGATTCATGGGGTCACAGAGAGTCGGACACCACTGAGCGACTGAACTGAACGGAACTGACCATACTTTCTTGATGGCTACAGCTTTGTAATATAACCTGAAGTCAGGAAGCTTGATTCCTCCAGCTCCATTCTTCTTTCTCAAGACTGCTTTGGCTCTTCAAGGTCTTTTGTGTTTCCATATGAACTGTAAAAATTTTTGTTCTAGTTCTGTGAAAAATGCCATTGGTATTTTGATAGGGATTGCATTAAATCTGTAGATTGCATTTGGTAGTATAGTCATTTTCACAGTATTACTTCTTCCTACCTAGGGACAAGGAATATCTCTCCATCCATTTATGTCATCTTTGATTTCCTTCATTAATGTCTTATAATTTTCTGTGTATGGTTCTTTTGTCTCCTTAAGTAAGTTTATTCCAAGATATTTAATTCTTTTTGCTGCAATGGTGAACGGGATTGATTCCTTAATTGCTCTTTCTGATTTTTCATTTTTAGTATATAGAAATTCAGGAGATTTCTGTGTATTGATATTGTATCCTGCAACTTTACTAAATTCACTGATTAGCTCTAGTAATTTGCTGATACTGCCTTTAAGGCTTTCTATGTACAGTATCATGTCATCTGCAAACAGTGAGAGCTTTACTTCTTCTTTTCTGACCTGGATTCCTTTTATTTCTTTTTCCTCTCTGATTGTTGTAGCTAGGACTTCCAGAACTATGCTGAATAATCGTGGTGAACGTGGACACCCTTGTCTTGTTCCTGATCTTAAGGAGAATTGCTTTCAGTTTTTCACCATTGAGAGTAAGGTTTGTTGTAGGCTTATCACATATGGCCTTTATGCTGAGGTAGGTTTCTTCTATGTTCATTTTTTGAAGAGTTTTAATCATAAATAGGTGCTGAATTTTGCCAAAGGCTTTTTCTACATCTATTGAGATGATCCTGTGATTTTTATCTTTCAGTTTGTTAACATGGTATATCGCATTGACTGATTTTCATATATCGTAGAATCCTTGCATCCATGGAATAAACCCACCTTGATCATGGTGTATGAGCTTTTAGAAATGTTGCTGAATCCTGTTTGCTAAAATTTTGTTTAGGATTTTTGAACCTATGTTCATCAGTGACATTGGCCTGTAGTTTTCTTTTTTGTGTGTTGTCTTTGTCTGGTTTTGGTATCAGAGTGATGGTGGCCTCATAGAATGAGTTTGGAAGTGTTCCTTCCTCTGCAAATTTTGGAAAGAGTTTTAGAAGGATACACATTAGCTCTTCTCTAAATGTTTGATAGAATTCTCCTGTGAAGCCATCTGGTGCTGGGCTTTTGTTTTAGGGGAGATGTTTTTATTACTACTTCAATTTCAGTGCTTGTAATTGAGTTGCTCATAATTTCTATTTCTTCCTGATTCAGTCTTGGAAAACTGAACTTTTCTCAAAATCTGTCCATTTCGTCCAGGTTATCTATTGGATTGCCGTATGGTTGTTTTTATAATCCTTTGTATTTCTGCATTGTCTATTGTAACCTCTCCTTTTTCATTTCTAGTTTTGTTGATTTATTTCTTCTCTCTTTTTTTCTTGAGGACTCTGGCTAAGTGCTTGTCAATTTTGTTTATCTCCTCAAAGAACCAGCTTTAGGTTTTATTAATCTTTCCTATTGCTTCTTTCATTTCTTTTTCTTTTTTTTCTGCTAGGATATTTATGATTTCTTTCCTTCTACTAATTTTTTTTCTTCTTCTTTTTTAAGTTGCTTTATGTATAAAGTTAGGTTGTTTATTCAATGTTTTTCTTGTTTCTTGAGGTAACATTGTATTGCTATAAACTTCCCTCTTAGAACTGGTTTTGCTGCATCCCATAGATTTTGAGTTCTCGTGTTTTCACTGTCATATTTTTCTAAGATTCTTTTTTATTTCCCTTTTGATTTCTTCAGTAAACTGTTAGTTATTTAGAAACGTGTTTAATCTCCGTATGTCTGCATTTATTACACTTTTTTTCTTATATTTGATATCGAGTCTCATAGCATTGTAGTCAGAGAAGACGTTTGATACAATTTCATTTTTCTTAAATTTACTGAGGTATAATTTGTGACCCAGAATATGGTATTCTTGGAAAATGTTCCATGTGCACTTGAGAAGAAGGTGTGTTCTTCTGAATTTGGATGAAATCTCTTATATATATTAAGGAGATTCATCTCATCTAACATATCATTTAAGACTTGTGTTTCCTTATTAATTTTCTGTTTTAATGATCTAGCCATTGGTGTGAGTAGTGTTAAAGTCTCCTACCATTATCGTGTTACTGTCAATTTCTCACTATGTGATACTCCCTAGGGTTAATTCTCTGGTAGTCTAGGGTCTTGGAGTCAGTGCTCCTACTCCAAAGGCTCAGGGTTTCATCTCTGGTCAGGAACAAAGATTACAGAAGTGGGTTTTTTTTTTTTTTGACATTAAAGGAGAGTAAAACAAAAATGAGAAACCAAAGATGAACCTCAGACAAATAGCAGCTGCAAAATTAGGCAAATAATAATTAAAATCATGGAATATACACATATACATATATACCCATGAGCAAAGTGAAAACAGTCCAACAAAAATAAAGTACAGTAGATTGATCTGGTGGACAAAGGAAATTAAAAAAGTATATTTTACCAGTTAAGAACAAAACTAACTTAAGCACAAACTGGAAAACAAAACTAAAACGAGGTGCCAAGTGGAGAATAAAGCATTGAAAAAAAACTAACAAATATGTTGAGAGGAAAGGAAAGAAAGAAAGAATAGATATGCAAAGTTAAATAGAGGTAGATGAAGAAGATTTATATACATTAAAGATTAACTGCAAGGGGAAAAGTACAGTAGGAAAGGCAAAAGAAGGAATAAACACAGAAAACATATAATAGCTTTTTAAAAAGTAAAAATTAAAATTATACAAAAGAATAAAGCAAATAAAATGGAAGAAGAAAGACAAAAGTTGGAGGGGGGAAGAAAGCTCCCGAAAACTGCAAAAGCCCAATGGAGAGGGAGAGGTTCATGACAAAAATAAAAAGTGTGGCTAAATATACACATATACATATACACCTATAAGCAAAATCAAACAGTTAAACAAAAGTTAAGTACAATAGATTGACCTGGTGAACAGAGGAAACCAAAAATTATATCTACCAGAACAAAACTAATTAAAGTATAAACTGGAAAACAAAACTAAAGCAAGGTTCCAGTTGGGGATTAAGGCAGTGAAAATAAAACTAACAAATATGCTGAAAAGAAAGAATAGATATGCAAAGTTAGATAGAGGAAGATAAAAAAAATTCATATACATTAAAGATTAACTGCAAGGGCTAGAGAACAGTAGGAAAAGCTAGCAAAGGAATAAATGTAGGAAAATTAATAATAGATTTTAAAAATTAAAAACTGAAATTTTAAAAAAAAGAGAGAAAAAAAAACAGAAGAAGAAGAAGGAGAGGAAAACTCCATAGAACTGCAAAAGCCCAATGTAGAGACAGGGGTTTATGACAACAATAAAAAANATAGAGGAAGATAAAAAAAATTCATATACATTAAAGATTAACTGCAAGGTGAAGAGAACAGTAGGAAAAGCTAGCAAAGCAATAAATGTAGGAAAATTAATAATAGATTTTAAAAATTAAAAACTGAAATTTAAAAAAAGAGAGAAAAAAAAAAGAAGAAGAAGAGGAAAACTCCATAGAACTGCAAAAGCCCAATGTAGAGACAGGGGTTTATGACAACAATAAAAAATGTTACTGAGGAAAAAAAAAAAAAAACTCAAAAGCTTAATTGTATTTCTTAGTGCCATAAAATCGACAACTACAATGGTGGGGAGGAATGGGGGGAGGGGGTGAGAGGGAAAAAAAAAAAAAAACTCCAAAAGAATCTACAGAACAAGTAAAAAAAAATAAAAATAATATATGTTTTTCTGGAGTCACTGCTGTCAGAGTGCTTTCCTGCACTGGGACTCACAGTCCAGCTTACCTTCCTAGGATACCCTCCAACATGTACTGATCTCTGGACCTGCTGTGGAGGCTGCTCAGATTCTAATCTGGTCCTATTCCTGTGTGTTCTCACCTCCAATGTCCACAGCTATCAGAGCATTTTCTTTTGTGGGAGCTCTCAGTGGCCTTTTATATATTCCATAGACACAGTCTGCTTAGTTGATCGTGTGTATTTAATCTGCAGCTTGTACAGCTGGTGGGAAGGTTTTGCGTCTTCTTCCTTAGCCACACTGTCCCTGGGTTTCAATTGTGGTTTTATTTCCACATCTACATGTAGGTTGTCCACTGGGGTTTAGCTCCTGAAGCTGTCCTGGAAGGCTTGGATTTGCCCCTGTGAGGGCCAGGTGTGGAAATGGTGCAGCTGCTTGAGTCGCACGGTTTCTGGCAACACGAGGTTCTCAGCGGGGTTGGCGGCTAGGGTAGCAGGAAATATAGTGCTCTAGAAGGGTATGGCAACCAGTATTGGCCAATGCACTCTAGTATTCTTGCCTGGAGAACCCCCTCTCTGACAGAGAAGCCTGGCAGGCCACAGTCTTCAGGGCTTCAAAGAGTCAGACAGGACCGAAGCGTCTCTGCACACATAAATATAAGACTTTTTATTATTTTTGCTGGTGGCAGCTCTGCACCAGTGAGAGTTGAGCGTGAAGGTGGTGCAACTGCTTGGCTTGCAGTGACCCTGGCAGCGCCAAGTGTTCAGGGACACAGACTGCCTCCACATAAGGAGTTATGGCCCTATCAGAGTCTTTTTTCGAGCCTCTTGTAGCTGGCGATCAGAAGCCTCTTTGGCCAGTCTTTCTCTAGCTTCTCCCGCTCAGGCACTTAGAGGGATCCCTTGCTTGGGGTCCTTCCCTTGTTGTTCGGTACGTCAGACACATAGAGGGGGCCCCTCTGACTGGGGTCCTACTCTGCAGATCAACACATCATGCACTTAAAGGGGCACCCTGTGTGGGGTCCTACTCTGTAGTTCAGTGCATCAGGCACTTGATGGGCCAGCCTCTCTATTGTTCAGCTGCTGATGCTGGCCTGTGGAGAGAGAGAGGCTATGGTGATGGCTCCACTCCCTATGCATGACTCAGCAGTATCGCCTTGCTTCCGTGGCTTCCTGGCTTTCCTCCACAGGCATTTCCCACCCCAATCTCCTCCTTCAC
Organism: Oreotragus oreotragus; assembly: GCA_006410675.1. Lineage (NCBI taxonomy): Eukaryota > Metazoa > Chordata > Mammalia > Artiodactyla > Bovidae > Oreotragus > Oreotragus oreotragus. The sequence continues at coordinate 246,558 of SJYX01010620.1, forward strand.
ATTCCCTTGATCCATCTCTCCACAGTCAACAGCAGACCACACACTGGGATTGCTCGACAATCCCTAAACTTCAGCTCCCAGCCACTGCCCCTTCCAGGAAACCCACATTTCTGCCTGGCATATGTACGGGTGTGGCAAGGACTCTCTGATTCTCATTCCATTTAGGCTGCCACAGATCTGCTCTTTCACTCTCAGCCTTAGTTGTTTTTCCTCTGACTCAGACAATTGCCCCACTGTGGAGATCAGACCCCTGCTTCAGTTCCCCCAGCCACCAAGGGCAGGTCCAGTCCTACTAACCCTCCTGTTTTTCCCCTAGTTCCTTTGTCCTACCAAGTTTTGCGTGGTTCTATATATTCTTTTCCACTGGTCAAGTCCTCCTGTCTGCTCTAAGCTGGTGTTCTGCATGCACTTCTGTGTCTGAAGGTATATTCCTGATGTACCAATGGAGAGAGATGGACTCCACATCCACCTACTCCTCCACCATCTTGTTCTCCCCTACAATGTCTAGATTTTTTATTGACCATATTTGCTGTCACCACACTTACTCCCAACAAGCCCCAATAGCCACTTGAAGTATTAGTCTATGTTTCAAGTGGTTTTTATTTTCTAACACTTTCTAGCTTAGCTTCTAAACTCTTTAGTGTGAAAAATTTAAACATAAAAGAAGAGAGAATAGTATGAAAAATCTCAGTTTTCAACAATGATCAACTCTTTTTAATTGCTCAAGCAATACATGCTCTCTATAAACAAAACAAAACCCTCAATGATGAAAAGAGCACTTAAAATTTCCCTATGCAGGGAGAGCCAATGATAACTACAGGATAATACTACATTTTTTTTTTTTCGTATGCATACATAAGGTGGGGATTTTGTGTTTCTTGTTTTTTGTTGTCAAGGTGAGTCTATGATGTACATGCTATTTTGGAAGCTTAGACAATCTTTAAGCCATTTCTTCAATACTCTTCTCACATTTTCAGTAGAATTATTTTATCTAGGTCTGTGACACACTTAAATTGAAGAAAGTAGGGAAAACCACCAGACCATTCAGGTATGACCTAAATCAAATCTCTTATGTTTATACAGTTGAAGTGAAAAATAGATTCAAGGGACTAGATCTGATGGATAGAGTGCCTGAAGAACTATGGATGGAGGTTCGTGACATTGTACAGGAGGCAGTGATCAAGACCATCCCCAAGAAAAAGAAATACAAAAAAAGCAAAATGGTTGTCTTTTTTGTAAGAAGCCTGTACAAATAGCTGAGAAAAGAAGTGAAACTAAAGGCAAAGGAGAAAAGGAAACATATTTCTCTTCTACATTAAGATTCTACTCTGAATATAGAGAGTTCCAAAGAATAGCAATGAGAGATAAGCAAGCCTTCCTCAGTGATCAATGCAAAGAAATAGAGGACAACAATAGAATGGGAAAAACTAGAGATCTCTTCACGAAAATTAGATACCAAGGGAACATTCCATGCAAAAATGGGCATAGAGGGCAGAAATAAATGACACAATAAAGGACAGAAATGGTGTGGATCTGACAGAAGCAAAAATATTAAGAAGAAATAGCAAGAATACATAGAAGAATTAAACAAAAATATCTTCATACCTAATATAACCACGATGGTGTGATCACTCAACTAGAGCCAGACATCCTGGAATGCAAACTCTAGTGGACTTTAGGAAATGTTACTACAAACAAACCTAATGGAGGTGATGGAATTCCAGTTGAGCTATTTCAAATCCTAAAAGTGTTGCACTCAATATGCCAGCAATATGGAAAACTCACCAGTGGCTGCAGGATTGGAAAAGGTCAGTTTTCATTTCAATCCCAAAGAAAAGCAATGCCAAAGAATGCTCAAACTACCACACAATTGCATTCATTTCAGATGCTAGCAAAGTAATGCTCACAATTCTCCAAGCCAGGCTTCAACAGTACATGAACTGTGAACTTCCAGATGTTCAAACTGGTTTTAGAAAAGGCAGAGGAACCAGAGATCAAATTCCCAGTACCCACTGGATCACTTAAAGAGCAAGAGAGTTCCAGGAAAACATCTATTTCTGCTTTATTGACTACCCAAAGCCTTTGTGGGGATCACAACAAACTGTGGAAAATTCTGAAAGAGATGGGAATACCAGACCATCTGACCTGCCTTCCGAGAAATCTGTATGCAGGTCAAGAAACAACAGTTAGAGATGGACATGGAACAACACACTGGTTCCAAATCGGGAAAGGAGTACATCAAGGTTGCATATTGTCACCCTGCTTGTTTAACTTACATGCAGACCACATCATGAAAAATGCCAGGATGTATGAAGCACAATCTGGAATCAAGATTGCCAGGAGAAATATCAGTAACCTCAGATATGCAGATGACACCACCCTTATGGCAGGATGTGAAGAAGAACTAAAGCGCCTCTGTATGAAAGTGAAAGAGGAGAGTGAAAAAGTTGGCTTAAAACTCAACATTCCAAAAACTAGGATCGTGGCCTCTGGTCCCATCTCTTTATGGAAAATAGATGGAGAAACAATAGAAACATTGAGAGCCTTTATTTTGGGGAGCTCCAAAATCACTGTAGATGGTGACTTCAGCCATGAAATTAAAAGACACTTGCTCCCTTGAAGAAAAGTTGTGACCAACCTAGACAGCATATTAAAGAGCAGAGGCATTAGTGTGCCAACAAAGGTCTGTTTAGTCAAAGCTGGTTTTTCCAGTCCTCATGCATGGGTTTGAGAGTTGGACGATAGTGTTGAAGAATTGATGCTTTTAAACTGTGGTGTTGGAGAAGACTCTGTAGAGTCCCCTGGACTGCAAGGAGATCCAGCCAGCCCATTCTAAAGGAAATCAGTCCTGAATATTCATTGGAAGGACTGATGTTGAAGCTGAAACTCCAGTACTTTGGCCCTCTGATGTGAAGAACTGACTCATTGGAAAAGACCATGATGCTGGGAAAGATTGAAGGTGGGAGGGGAAGGGGATGACAGAAGATGAGATGATTGGATGGTATCACTGACTCAATGGACATAGGTTGAGTAAACTCCAAGAGTTGGTGGTAGAATGGGAAGCCTGGTGCGCTGCAGTCCCTGGGGCCACAAAGAGTTGGACACAACTGAGCAATTGGACTGAACTGAACTGAACACCTAATGATTGTCTATGCTTCATTCCTTACCTGTAGGTAGCACTGAAAACATTATTAAAAGAAATATGGTCTCCAAAGTGGTGGAAGAGAAAGCCATCTCTTTAATAATTCTGCTTTGCAATTTTCCTTCCACCCTATTTCCCTGATATCATTCTTCCTGCATTCGATTTTTTTCAAAGAATGAGACTAAACAGGAATCAGAGAAACAGAGCAGAATTAGAGCAGAAAACTTAAAGTGAGGAGATCGGTCACATTTTTCAATTTTATTTTTAAGGTGAGATTTTCATGGAAAAGAACATTGTGTTGTCCTCTGCTATAATCAGGAGGAACCATTGAAATGTTAACCAGCCTTTTACCTCTCATGCTGAGAGGTGATTTGAGGCTTAGGAAACTATTTTGAAAATTTAAAGTTGTTTCCATGAGATTGTAATTCCAGCTCTACAACTACATTTTACCAGGTGCAACCATGCTATATGGTAATTAAATTTGTGAAACAGATTTTCCTTAAAGTAAACAAATAGACTGCATTGAAATTCCTTACTATGCAAGTTCCCTCCCTTTGTCTTGCTCCCTCTCCTTCTTTCTCTTTTCCTGGCTTGGTTTTCCTACTTGGTACTTTTTTCTTTTCCTTTCAAAACGACTAGATTACCATAAACATTTTACACACACACACCTATAACACTCATCCAGTTGTGTCTGCTACTGATTGGCTTCCTCCAAAAGGGACAAAGGTCAGTTAGAGGAGCCATCCTTCAGTTTGTAGTGGAGATCTGGCAAAATTGCTAAAACTGGTGGAAGCAACTGCCCTTACAACTCTGCAGACAATTCAGTAATTGGATCCATATGTGTTGGCTTACAAAATTTTTAAAAGAAGTTAATGTGAGACTTTGCTTTCAGAAAGCAAAGGGACAGAAGTAAAAAGAGACACAGTTATCCCCCTAGTTTAGTTCTTGATAAGTTAGTATCACATCTTCTACAGAGATCTGTGCTTATATTACAGAGTAAGCAGATGTCTTAAAGCAGTTCACAAGAAAGTAATATCCTAACTTAAATTATTAAATGTCTCTGAGCACATATGTTGTAGCCACGTGTTCCAGGAATCAAACTCACTCAGAAGGACAATGCAGATAGTGGAGTGCAGTTTATTACACCGGCAGGCCCAAGGCAGAGTCTCCTCTTAGCCAGGAACCCTGACCAGTTTTTCTGAAAACTTTTTATACCCTAAGTGTATGTGCCCAAACCCACCTGCCCAAATTCCCTGAAACTAGTCTGAACAAAGGAAAAGAAAGATACAATCAAAGTTAACCCATGATTCATATGCCTTAAGCCTAGGTAGTTAACAGTGGACAATTATCAATAAGCCTGCGGTCATATCCCAATAAGCATAATAGCATTTATGATTCTATTCAGTTACACAGATAATTGGGGTATTCTTTTAGGCAAAAGAGAGTCTAGTTACGAGACTTGGGGTTCCATCAAGGGGGACTGGTTTTCCAGTTGGTATGTCGTTTCCATAGATACTGGGCATATAGCTCAAAGTCCACAGTCCGGCCCAAGATGGAGTCCTGCTTTCAAGATGGAGCCTGTTCTGTCCTTTCCCTCCTTCATTCCCCACTCTTGATGCTCTTAACTCATAGTATGAGCATCATTCATAGGGATATACTGCACCCTGACTCTCCAACCGCCAATTTGGGAGAACGACATCCACCTTTGGGTTGGTTACAAAGTTCATAATACATTGTAAAATAAGTGTCCACAAAGCAGACCTACCAGGTCAACTATAACAATGGTAAATATGGATTTCCACCAATCACCCTTTACCCAAGATAGGACCGAAATCCAAAAAGGAAAATTATAATCAGACATAACTTTTACCTGACTTTTCATGTCATCTAGGGTGGCTGATACGTAGCCAGATAAATCAGGATTATATACACAACATTCAACTTTAATGATAACACAGGCCCGTCTTTGTACTGAAACTATGGCTAGTCTCAAGATGATACCAGCAAGTCCTTGTAGCAGCAGTCGATTGTAGAGCTTCATCTCTATTTCTTAAGATGGTCTTGGTTTCACGGAGCCCAGTGGGGTCCTTTTGTGTAGTCCGCTCAGCGTCCTCCGGGTCTGCATGGTATGCTCTCCTCACCCTCGTTTGGTGGATCCAGGGAGTGACACCTGCAACTTTAACTGCAGTTGGGCTGGTTAGAACAACAGTATATGGACCCTTCCAATCACACTAGGACCACAGCATTGTCTAACTCGATGAAATTAAGCTATGCCCGTGAGGAAACCCAAGATGGGTGGGAAGACTCTTGAGAGTCCCTTGGTCTGCAAGGAGATCCAACCAGTCCATTCTGAAGGAGATCAGCCCTGGGATTTCTTTGGAAGGAATGATGCTAAAGTTGAAACTCCAGTACATTGGCCACTTCATGCGAACACATAATGGTAGCGTTGGCGAAGTTTCATTTCAGTGAAGTCCAATTCCAGGTGTTCAAAGGGCAGCGTGCCTTTTACCTGAATCCCTGGAGGTTTCTGTCTGTGCCGAGAGGCAGTGTTGACCTGTGAGCAGGCAGTGCATTTCTGAGATTTTGTCCTTTTGACAGCTGGAGGGCCTGGATTAGAGCATATAGTTCGGCCTGTTGAGTGGACCGGTGTGGTGGCAGAGAGCTAGCTTCAACGATGGTTTCTTCCATGACTACTGCATATCCCAACAGTCATTGTCCTTGTTTCACCAGGCTGGTGCCATTGGTGTACAGGACCAAATCTGGATCTGAGATTGGCTGGTCTCTCAAGTCAGGCCTGCTGGCATATTTCCTTGCAATCATGTGAGGGTCCACCTTCTTCCACAAGAAAGAGAGTGGCCAGATTCAGGGCCTGACAAGGCTCAGTAGTAACATGGGGGTTCTCACATAACAGTCACTGGTACTGAGTAATCTGGGATGTTGACAGCCGTTTATGGGGGTCCCCTCACAGGAGAGTGTTGACCTCATGCAGGACTTTTATGAACAAATCTTGGCCCAAAGTCAGCTCGGTTGCCTCCCAAACCAGTAAGGCAACTGCAGCAACTGCCCGTAAGCATCCCAGCCACCGTGTCAACATTGTGCAGCTGATTAGAGATAAGTCACTGGTCTGTCCCATGTCCCCATAATCTGGGCCAACACTCCCATAGCCACCTTGTCCTTTTCAGTCACATAAAGAGTACATGGCTTAGCAAGGTCTGGCAGGCCCAAGGCGAGTGATGATGTAATTGTACCAGGTTTAAGTTTTATTACCAGTAGGACTTGTTTTGCAAGCCTGAGGCGGGGAGAGCAGGGGTTGTGGGGGGATTTTCTTCCACCCAGACTTCAGGGAATTGTTGAGTTAAAGCTCTCTCTTGACTCTCTATATGATCTGAAAATAATTCAGAAAACGAAGATCATGGCATCTGGTCCCATCACTTCATGCGGAATAGATGGGGAAACAGTGGAAACAGTGTCAGACTTTACTTTTTGGGGCTCCAAAATCACTGCAGATGGTCACTGCAGCCATGAAATTAAAAGACTCTTACTTCTTGGAGGAAAAGTTATAACTAACCTAGAGAGCATATTCAAAGCAGAGACATTACTTTGCCGACTAAGGTCCGTCTAGTCATGCCTATGGTTTTTCTAGTAGTCATGTATAGATGTGAGAGTTGAACTGTGAAGAAGGCAGAGCACCGAAGAATTGATGCTTTTGAACTGTGGTGTTGGAGAAGACTCTTGAAAGTCCCTTGGACTGCAAGGAGATCCAACCAGTCCATTCTGAAGATCAGCCCTGGGATTTCTTTGGAAGGAATGATGCTGAAGCTGAAACTCCAGTACATTGGCCACCTCATGCGAAGAGTTTACATTGGAAAAGACTCTGATGCTGAGAGCGATTAGGGACAGGAGGAGAAGAGGACGACAGAGGATGAGATGGCTGGATGGCCTCACTGACTCGATAGACATGAGTCTGAGTGAAGTCCGGGAGTTGGTGATGGACAGGGAGGTCTGGCGTGCTGCAATTCATGTGGTTGCAAAGAGTAGGACACGACTGAGTGACGTAACTGAACTGAACATGACTGTTTAGTCGGTCTGTCTTCCTTGCCAGGAGACTATGCAACCTCCATTCATCTTGAGGGGTTACTGAGAGGAACAGTAAGTAGGTGGTTGAGCCCACTTGAACAGTGGGTCTTTCGTGGGGGGGAAAGTCACTTGTGCTCCCCGTTTAGACAGCAAGTTTCTGCCCAACAAAGGTCCTGGGCATTCAGGGATATATAAAAATTCATGAATCACTTGGTGTCCCCTCATCTGACATTTTCAGGGTAGGCTAGAGATACAGAGGCTGCATTTATCACTATCTGAGACCCCGCAGCCTCTGGCTGGGTCTATCGTGTATAAAGTCTATAGGCCTCGCACAGTCTTTCACAGAACTCAGAGGGTGATTTGCTTTCCCTTTGAATCACTTTGCAGGGTTTTGCAATACTCATAGCTTTTTGGGCCTCCCTCTTGAGACCTCGTAAATTAGTCACCCGATATCTCTCCATGTGGTCCCTGCCTTCCTCTGTGTTACAGTCCCAACTGGGCCTCTCATCAGGGGTGGCTAGTTCTGCCCACCGCTGAGGGTTTGCAGTACCCTTAGATGCCATTTCTCTTAACCATTTTCTGGCCTCAGGATCCTGTGTCTTTCCTCATTGCTGAAAAGGAAGGGTATTAGTTGGATTATGTCATCCTATGTAGGGCTGTGGGTTCGAAAAATAGTCTCCATTAGCCTAATCATGGCTTGTGGCTCCCCCAAGTACGGTGGAGCGTGTTTCTGCCAGTTTAATATATCCGTAGAGGAAAATGGCAGGTAATAATAGGGGGCTGAAGGTAGTGCTCCATGTGTCCTGAACTGGAGGCTGTTGTAGCTCTCTGAGGGGCATCTGTAGTGGGGTTCTTTCCCCCTGTTCCTTGGCAGAATGCAGCCTCTGTCTAATTGGTGTGTTTTCTTCCCCCTTCCCACCAGTACTCACCGGGAGACGTGGATACAATCTAGAAGGTCCAGCTGAGGTGGAATTCTGGGGGCATTGATCAGAGGTCTCCATTGCTGGGATTGGAGCCTGCCAAAACAGCAGGTCTACAAACTCCGGGAGAGCTGGCGGAAGAGTAGTGGCTGCTGCAGGAACTTCACCTGGCCCTGGATTGGGGATTAAGGCCGCCTCCAGTCCTGGTGGAGCACTGGGAGGGAGGCGGCGCATCATTATCCAGTCTGGGGGAGGGGTCAGGTCATCCCCGTCCAAATCCTTTAGAATTTACTTTTTCATCATCAGTCAATTTTTGTGTCAGTAATATTTTTTCACTTTCCCTTCTGGATACAGAACCTTGTTCAAGTACGAGGGTCTTGAGGTAACCCTAGCCATGAGTCAATATATGGATATTGATCCAAGTGTCCTGGCTCTCCTGTGACTACTGCATAGACTTCTTCCACTATTTTTAAGTTCATGGTGTTCTCTGGTGGCCATCCTATTCCCACAGGGGGCCATTCGACCTCACAGAGTATGTGGAGGCAGTTAGGCTTCATCTTCACCCCATCAGTTCAGTTCAGTTCAGTTGCTCAGTTGTGTCCAACTCTTTGCGACCCTATGAATCGCAGCACACCAGGCCTTCCTGTCCATCACCAACTCCAAGAGTTCACTCAGATTCACATTCATCAAGTCAGTGATGCCATCCAGCCATCTCATCTTCTGTCACCCCTTCTCCTACATAGCCTCTTTCAAATCCCTTCTTTAAATTTTTAATCATGCACTCCAATACAATTGCCTTAGATTCACTTAGAATGAGTTTGGAAGTGTTAGAAAATTAGTAACAATGCTACCATATAGTCGAAGAATTCCGCTGATGGGGATATATCCAAAGGAAACTAGAATTTAAAAATACATGTGTACCCCAGTGTTCATTGCAGCACTATTTACAACAGTTAGGACATGGAAGCAACATAGATGTCCATCGATAAATGAATGGATACAGAAATTGTGGTACATATATACTTTGTAATATTACTCAGCCATAAGAAGGAACACATTTGAGCCAGTTCTAATGAGGTGGATGAACCTAGAGCCTATTATACAGAGTGAACTAAGTGAGAAAAAGAAAAGCAAATATCATAAATTAGCACATATATAGAATTTAGAAAGATGGTATGATGAACCTAATAGCAAGGCAGCAATGGAGACACGAACATAGAAAAAAGACTTGTGGACACAGTAGGGGAAGGAAAAAGTGTGATGAACTGAGAGTAGCATTGAAACATATACGTTACCATATGTAAAATAGATAGCCAGTGGGAGTGGAGAGGGAGCCTCCAGAGGGAGCAGACATATGTATATCTATGGCTGATTCATGTTGTATGGCAGAAACCAACACAATATTATGAGGTAATTATACTCCAATTAAAAACACATTAGTTAATAAAAAATACATTTTAGAAATGATTTTACTCAGTGTTGCCAAACTCATAATACTCTGCCATTCATAATTATTATCATAATATCCACATGTGCCTCATATCAGTCAGTCAATTCATTCAATCATGTCTGACTCTTTGCGACCCCATGAACTGCAGCATGCCAGGCTTCGCTGTCTATCATGTGGCTATTCTGAAATTCTATGTAGAGATGTCATTTTAACTTATGTATTTCTTAAAGAATGTCTTTTTCGAAAGAAACATTCCTTTGATTTAAGCGTATTCTCAGTCTCTCAAGTCTCTGAGCCAACCTTCCTACATAATATCTCATCCAGGAAATTCCTCATCACTCCCCTCAAAAAACCTTTTTAGGGGATCAGACCAACTCCTGATCTCATTTAAACTGAGCACTCCACTGAAGACTCACTGAACATCTTATATAAACTGTAGATTGAATGAAAAGTCTGTCTATCCCAAGGAATTGAAACATCCATTATATTCTGAAACAAAAAATTATTAAAAAATCAAAGTACTCAGTTTTTATCTGTGTTCTTCCATGATCTCCTGTTATCAGCAAGAACACTTCTTTTGCCGTTAGTACTCACAGGTGGATTCTTTACCACTGATCCACTTGGGAAGCCCAGTACCCATAGACTAAATGCTTATATTGAAAAAACAAACAAAACAAAACAAAACAAATAGTGTTTTGTAGTTTTAAAAGCATTTACTACTCAAATTCCACTTCTAATAATAGCACAAGTGCCCAAAGATGCTTTATAAGGATGACCATTAAACTCTAGAGTTAAAATTGGACATGTAAAATGTACAAATATAATTACTTAAATAAATTATAAAATATAAAAATGACAAATTAAAGAATATTTAGGCCTATAATTTATTGAACACATAAGGCACATTCATAATTCATTAAAAAATAAAATGTTTTAAAATAGCATAGTCTTATTTTTTTTAATACATATTAATTTGTGTAACATAAAAGCTAGGGGTTCATGTTTGGGAGTTCGTGTAAAAAAATAAATAAATACAAAAAAAAAAAAGAAAGGGATGAGAAAAAAAAAAAGCTAGGACAAAATTCACAAAAATGTCAATAATGTTTACACCTAAGTGGTAGAATTTCTGTTGATTTTTTTCCCCCGTGTTTCTCGTTTTTAGTAAATATATATATTTTTCATTCCAAGTTATTTGTTCTGCAGAACAATATTTGTGTATGTATTTTACTGCACAAAGTAAGGTGAAGGTCATCGTTTAGTTTGAAAAGAGCAGTTGGGGGGATGATAAGTATGACTATCTCTTTGGAATAGGTTCATATATCTGCTATTGGTTTCGGAAAAATCTGGTAGAAGCTGGATGATGGGTATAGAGGTGTTTATTTCACAATTCGCTGCTTATTTTTTAAATTTTCCATAATAGTCAAAATTTTTTAAAAAAGAAAAGAGAAATTACAAATTGTAAATAAAAAAAAGGCAACTGTCTGTCATTCTCTCTCTCTCTCTTTCTTTCTTTCTTTCTTTTTTTTCTTTTGCTTCTCAGCTTGTATCTTAGTTCTCCAGCATGGATCGTGGAAGTATAGAGTCCTAACCGCTAGATCACCAGGGAATTCCCTAGGTAACTCTTGGAAAAAAATTGTGTTTTTAGAGAAAAGAAGAGAAATAGGATGCTAGCTGGAGAATATCTGAGATCCAGAGAGAATTTTTGAGATGGAAGAAAGTATAGCATTTACAAATGATAGAGGAAAGAGGGGAAAATCAATGATGTATAAGAGATTGGGGGCCAGTTTCTGGAGGTGAGTTCCAGTGGGTGAGTGAGGGAGAGATTTAGTTTGCAGGTAGAATGGCAGGAAATAAGGGGAAAAGATCCAGGCCAAGATGACAGAGAGTTTAATGCCTCTGGAGACTGGATGTTAATCAGCAGATTATGGGGAATCGTCAAAGGATTTTAAACAGAGGAGAGGTGTGTTAAATTCATGCTTTAGATAGCAACCATGTATCCAAGTTGATAATTAGTTTAGGAAGTGAACTGATGCCTTTTTTTTTTTTTTTTTTTTCAATACTTGGTATCTCCTGTAATGCACTACAACCTGAAATGTTCAAGAGATTTCTTTAGGCAGGGATTTATTTTTGGAAACACTTTCAGTGTCAAATAAATAAATAAATAAAAGTTGTCTCACAAAAGAATATCAACATTTATTATATCACTACAAAATGATCAATATTAGAAAGGGTCATTTTTTCCTTTGTAATGCAATGTAGAAAAAATGATATTTTTACTACAGTTTTAAGTTGTATACTTAACTTCTAGTGAAGGTAAATACTTTCATATGGGTATGTGTTCTGTGTGTTTTCTTTTCACTAGCTTGTTAGTAAACTTTATTGGAGTCAAAGGTAAAATAGTACAAGGCATTTTAATAGCTCAAGAGATCTCCTTAAGTAAAACAAAAAAATGTTTCTTGACTATGTCTATTCAGTTCAGTTCAGTTCAGTTCAATCGCTCAGTCGTGTCTGATTCTTTGCAAGCCCATGAATTGCAGCACGCCAGGCCTCCCTGTCCATCACCAACTCCCAGAGTTCACTCAGACTCACTTCCATCGAGTCAGTGACGCCATCCAGCCATCTCATCCACTGTCGTCCCCTTCTCCTCCTACTCCCAATCCTTCCCAGCATCATAGTCTTCTCCAATGAGTCAACTCTTTGCATGAGGTAGCCAAAGTACTGGAGTTTCAGCTTTAGCATCATTCCTTCCAAAGAAATCTCAGGGCTGATCTCTTTCAGAATGGACTGTTTGGATCTCCTTGCAGTCCAAGGGACTCTCAAGAGTCTTCTCCAACCCCACAGTTCAAAAGCCTCAATTCTTCAGTGTTCAGCCTTCTTCACAGTCCAACTCTCACATCCATACATGACCACAAGAAAAACCAAAGCCTTGACTAGAGGGTATGTCTTTTACCAGCACAGAACTTTCTTCTTAATGAACATTAATTTTAAATCCATGTAAAATGTTTAATTTTAACCATCTAGGCATAGAGTATAAGGAATCTGAAACACAGTAACCATAAAAAAAAAAAAAAAACCACATCCTCCCTTGCAGACAATTTTGGTAGATTTCAGGGAGACTGGTCCTGCTCTCCCATTACAAAGTAGCTTAGGGCAAATCTGCTGGTGGCTGTAGAAAGCTTTCATTTCTACCAAATGTAAACACCTCTTATAAGCTGTAATTTTTTAAGGGGAAGATTATACAGACATTAGCTCAGTATTAAGCATCTGAATGCAGAGTTCCAAAGAATAGCAAGAAGAGATAAGAAAGCCTGCTACAGAGATCAATGCAAAGAAATAGAGGAAAATAACAGAATGGGAAAGACTAGAGATCTCTTCAAGAGAATTGGAGATACCAAGGGAACATTTCATGCAAAGATGGGCTCGATAAAGGATAGAAATGGTATGGACCTAACAGAAGCAGAAGATATTAAGAAGAGGTGGCAAGAATACACAGAAGAACTGTACAGAAAAGATCTTCACGACCCAGATAATCATGAGGATGTGATCACTAATCTAGAGCCAGACATCTTGGAATGTGAAGTCAAGTGGGCCTTAGAAAGCATCACTAAGAACAAAGCTAGTGGAGGTGATGGAATTCCAGTTGAGCTGTTTCAAATCCTGAAAGATGATGCTGTGAAAGTGCTGCACTCAATATGCCAGCAAATTTGGAAAACTCAGCAGTGGCCACAGGACTGGAAAAGGTCAGTTTTCATTCCAATTCCAAAGAAAGGCAATGCCAAAGAATGCTCAAACTACCGCACAATTGCACTCATCTCACACGCTAGTAAAGTAATGCTCAAAATTCTCCAAGCCAGGCTTCAGCAATATGTGAACCGTGAACTCCCTGATGTTCAAGCTGGTTTTAGAAAAGGCAGAGGAACCAGAGATCAAATTGCCAACATCCGCTGGATCATGGAAAAAGCAAGAGAGTTCCAGAAAAACATCTATTTCTGCTTTATTGACTATGCCAAAGCCTTTGACTGTGTGGATCACAATAAACTGTGGAAAATTCTGAAAGAGATGGGAATACCAGACCACCTAACCTGCCTCTTGAGAAATCTGTATGCAGGTCAGGAAGCAACAGTTAGAACTGGACATGGAACAACAGACTGGTTCCAAATAGGAAAAGGAGTACGTCAAGGCTGTATATTGTCACCCTGCTTATTTAACTTATATGCAGAGTACATCATGAGAAACGCTGGACTGGAAGAAACACAAGCTGGAATCAAGATTGCCGGGAGAAATATCAATAACCTCAGATATGCAGATGACACCACCCTTATGGCAGAAAGTGAAGAGGAACTAAAAAGCCTCTTGATGAAAGTGAAAGAGGAGAGTGAAAAAGTTGGCTTAAAGCTCAACATTCAGAAAACGAAGATCATGGCATCCGGTCCCATCACTTCATGGGAAATAGATGGGGAAACAGTGGAAACAGTGTCAGACTTTATTTTTGGGGGCTCCAAAATCACTGCAGATGGTGATTGCAGCCATGAAATTAAAAGACCCTTACTCCTTGGAAGGAAAGTTTTGACCAACCTAGATAGCATATTCAAAAGCAGAGACATTCGTTTGCCAACAAAGGTCCGTGTAGTCAAGGCTATGGTTTTTTCTGTGGTCATGTATGGATGTGAGAGTTGGACTGTGAAGAAAGCTGAGTGCCGAAGAATTGATGCTTTTGAACTGTGGTGTTGGAGAAGACTCTTGAGAGTCCCTTGGACTACAAGGAAATCCAACCAGTCCATTCTAAAGGAGATCAGTCCTGGGTGTTCATTGGAAGGACTGATGCTAAATCTGAAACTCCAATACTTTGGCCACCTCATGCGAAGAGTTGACTCATTGGAAAAGACCCTGATGCCGGCAGGGATTGGGCACAGGTGGAGAAGGGATGACAGGATGAGATGGCTGGATGGCATCACTGACTTGATGGACACGAGTTTGGGTAAACTCCAGGTGTTGGTGATGGGCAAGGAGGCCTGGTGTGCTGTAATTCATGGGGTTGCCAAGAGTAGGACTGGACTGAGGGACTGAACTGAATTGAACTGAACTGTGTGTATCCTGCCTGAGGACAGTTTCTCCTTCTTAAAAAGCTTCTGCCTAATCCTGTTATCTTAAAATGTAAATTGTGTTAGTAGATCTGGTAAAATTTCTACAACCTTGAAACATTCTTTTGATTTGTTGTGATAACTATTTTTAAAAGTATATAGCTACCTTGATGAAGACTAGCAAGTGCGACACTCTGCACCCTCTTTTGATATCTATGTCAGAAGCTTTCTCTTTTCATTTTCACTTTAAAAAAAAAAAAAAAAAAAAAACTTCTGCCACAGAAGAGCTTTGAGTGATCAAGCTTGATCTCTGGTTCCAAAGGTAAATCTTCTTCTTTGGAGATCAAGAATCAGATATCAACGTCATTCACCCTAAGTTATCAAGTGTACTAGGATAGCTTTGGCTGGGTGGACAGAGAGTGGAAATCTTCTTATTGCTCCTATTTTCATCCGGAAAGAGTAAATAAGCAAGAAAAAAAGAGAATGATTAAGAGAAAAGGGGAAAGGGCTGAATGTTTGAGGGGAAAGAAGTATTGCGATAATCTCCTCTGAAATAGTTCTTTGAAATTCTTACTTCAAACATTTTTAAGTTAGCATCTATAATTCTTCACTGGAATTTTAAGAAGTTGTTTAAGATGTAATGTCTGGTACACTGCAAATGTAGATATTTTAAGTAAATCTTTTATATTACTTATTAAAAGGGTTCTTTTTACTTTTTCATACTGATCATGGGGTTTTCAAGGCAAGAATACTGAAATGGTTTGTCATTCCTTTCTCTCTTCCAAAAACACAAAAGAAGACGGTACACATGGATATCACCAGATATCAATACTGAAATCAGATTGATTATATTCTTTGCAACCAAAGATGGAGAAGATAAAAAAGACTAAGAGCTGACTGTGGCTCTGATCATGAACCACTTAATGCAAAATGCAAACAAATTGAAGAAAGTAGGGAAAACCGCTAGACCATTCTGGTATGACCTAAATAAAATCCCTCATGATTATACAGTGAAAGTGACAAACATATTCAAGGGATTATATCTGATTGATAGAGTGCCTGAAGATCTATGGAAGGAGGTTCATGACATTGTACAGGAGACAGTGATCAAGACCATCCCCAAGAAAAAGAAATGCACAAAGGCAAAATGGCTGTCTTGTTGGTAAGGAGGTCTTACAAATAGCTGAGAAAAGAAGAGAAGCTTAAGGCAAGGAGAAAAAGAAAGATATACCCATCTGAATGCAGAGTTTCAAAAAATAGCAAGGAGAGATAAGAAAGCCTTCCTCAGTAACCAATGCAAAGAAATAGAGGAAAAAAATAGAATGGGAAAGACAAGAGATCTCTTCAAGAAAACGAGATATGAAGGGAATATTTCATGCAAAGATGGGCACAATAAGGACATAAATCATATGAACCTAAGAGAAGTTGAAGATATTAAGAAGAGGTGGCAAGGAAAAAGAAGAGAAAAACGCCAAAATTAGTAGAAAGAAAGAAATCATAAAGATCCAAGCAGAAATAAATGAAAAAAATTAAAAAATAAAAGAAATAAACAATAGGAACGATTAATACAACTAAAAGCAGGTTGTTTGAGAAGATAAACAAAATTGACAAACCCTTTGCCAGATTCATCAAGATGAAAAGAGACAAGAATCAAATAAAAAAAATTATAAATGAAAAAGAGATTACAACAGACAATGCAGAAATACAAAGGATTATAAGAGACTATTATGGAAAACTATATGGCAATAAAAAAGATAACTTGGAAGAAACAGAAATTGTGAACAACCCAAATACAAACAGTGAAATTGAAGCCGTGACCAAAAATTCCCCCCAAAACAAAAGCCCAAGGCCAGATGGCTTCACAGGGGAATTCTGTCCAACATTTAGAGAAAAGCTAATGTGTATCTTTCTAAAATTCTTTCCAAAAATTGCAGAGGAAGGAACACTTCCAAACATGGAGAACTTCCTTAACAACCTTAAATAAATAGCAGTAATTCTGGGCCACCCCATGTGAGGAGATACCCCACATCCAAGATAAGGAGCAGCAGCTGCGCTTTGCTGGAGGAGCTGTGAAGAGATACCCCATGTCCAAGGTAACAGAAATCCCAGTAAGATGGTAAGTGCTAAGAGAGGGCATCAGAGAACAGGCAGACTGAAAACACAATCACAGAAAACTAGTCAACCTGATCACATGGAACACAGCCTTGTCTAATTCAGTGAAACTAAGCATGCTATGTAGGGCCACCCAAGATGGATGGGTCAAGGTGGAGAGTTCTGACAAAACGTGGTCCACTGGAGAAGGGAATGACAAAGTACTTCAGTATTCTCATCTTGAGAACCCCATGAACAGTATGACAAGGCACAAAGATAGAGCACTGAAAAATGAACTCCCCAGTTTGGTAGATGTCCAACATAATACTGGAGATCAGTGGAGAAATAACTCCAGAAAGAATGAAGGGATGGAGCCAAAGTAAAAACAACATCCTGTTGTGGATGATGATAGAAGCAAAGTTTGATGCTGTAAAGAGCGATATTGCATAAGGACCTGGAATCAAGGCAAATTGGAAATGGTCAAACAAGACGGCAAGAGTGAATGTCAGCATTTTAGGAATCAGTGAACTAAAATGGACTGGAATAGGTGGATTTAAATCAGATGGCCATTATATCTACTAGTGTGGGCAAGAATCTCTTAGAAGAAAAGGAGTAACCATCATAGTCAACAAGAGTCTGAAATGCAGTACTTGGATGCAATGTCAAAAATGACAGAATGATCTCTGTTCGTTTCCAAGGCAAACCATTCAATATCATGGTAATCCAAGTCTATGCCCCAAACAGTAACACAGAAGAAGCTGAAGCTGAATTGTTCTATGAAACATACAAGACTTTCTAGAACTAACAACAACAACAACAACAACAAGAGATGTCCTTTTCATTATAGGAGACTGGAATGCAAAAGTAAGAAGTCAAGAAACACCTGGAGTAACAGGCAAGTTTGGCCTTGGAGTATGGAATGAAGCATGGCAAAGGCTAATAGACTTCTGTCAAGAGAACACACTGGTCATAGAAAACACCCTCTTTCAACAACACAAGAGAAGACTCTACACACGGACATCACCAGATGGTCAACAATGAAACCAGACTGATTATATTCTTTGCAGCCAAAGATGGAGAAGCTCTATACAGTCAGCAGAAAGACCGGGAGCTGACTGTAGCTCAGATCATGAACTCCTTATTGCCAAATTCAGACTTAAATTGAAGAAAGTGGGGAAAATCACTAAATCATTCAGGTATGATCTAAGTCAAATCCCTCATGATTATACACAGGAGGTGAGAAATAGATTTAAGGGACTAGATCTGAGAGACAGAGTGCCTGATGAACTATGGACTAGGTTTGTGACATTGTATAGGAGACAGGGATCAAGATAATTCCCAACATAAAGAAATGCAGAAAAGCAAAATGGCTCTGAGGAGGCCTTACAAATAACTGTGGAAAGAAGAGAAGCAAAAAGCAAAGGAGAAAAAGAAAAATATAAGAATCTGAATGCAGAGTTCCAAAGAATAGCAAGAAGAGATAAGAAAGCCTTCCTCAGCGATCAGTGGAAAGAAACAGAGAAAAATAAACAGAGATCTCTTCAGGAAAATTAAAGATACAAAGGGAACATTTCATGCAAAGATGGAATCAAAAAAGGACAGAAATTGTATGGACCTAACAGAAGCAGAAGATATTAAGAAGAGGTGGTAAGAATACACAGAAGAACTGTACAAAGAAGATGTTCACGACCCAGGTAATCACCTAGAGCCAGACCTCCTGGAATGTGAAGTCAACTGAGCCTAGGAAACATCACTACAAACAAAGCTAGTGGAGGTGATGGAATTTCAGTTGAGCTGTTTCAAAACCTAAAAGATGATGCTATGAAAGTGCTGTACTCAATATGCCAACAAAAGGTCAGTTTCCTTTCCAGTCCCAAAGAAAGGCAATGCCAACAAATGATTAAGTTACTGCTCAATTGCACGCATCTCACACTCTAGGAAAGTAATGCTCAAATTTCTCCAAGCCAGGCTTCAGAAATACGTGAACCATGAACTTCCAGATGTTCAAGCTAGTTTTAGAAAAGGCAGAGGAACCAGAGATCAAATTGCCAACATCCAATGGATCATCAAAAAAGCAAGAGAGTTCCAGAAAACTATCTACTTCTGCTTTATTGACTATGCCAAAGCCTTTGACTGTGTGGGTCACAATAAACTGTGGAGGATTCTGAAAGAGATGGGAATACCAGACCACCTGACCTGCCTCTTGAGAAATCTGTATGCAGGTGAAGAAGTAACAGTTAGAACTGGACATGGAACAACAAACTTGTTCCAAATAGGAAAAGGTGTATGTCAAGGTTGTATATTGTCACCCTGCTTATTTAACTTCTATGCAGAGTACATCATGAGAAATGCTGGGCTGGATGAAGCACACGTTGGAATCAAGATTGCCAGGAGAAATATCAATAACCGCAGATATGCTGATGACACCACCCTTATGGCAGAAAGTGAAAAAGAACTAAAAAGCCTCTTGATGAAAGTGAAAGAGGATAGTGAAAAAGTTGGCTTAAAGCTCAACTTTCAGAAAACAAAGATCATGGCATACAGTCCCATTACTTCTTGGCAAATAGTTGGGGAAACAGTGGAAACAGGGGCTGACTTTGTTTTTTTGGGCTCCAAAATCATTGCAGATCATGACTGCAACCATGAAATGGAAAGACACTCCTTGGAAGAAAAGTTTTGACCCACCTAGACAGCATGTTAAAAAGCAGAGACATTACTTTGCCAACAAAAGTCCGTCTAGTCAAAGCTATGGTTTTTGCAGTAGTCATGTATGGATGTGAACGTTGGACTGTAAGTAAAGCTGCTCTGCTCAGTCGCCTCAGTTGTGTCCAACTCTGTGCGACCCCATAGATGGCAGCCCACCAGGATCTCCCATCCCTGGGATTCTCCAGGCAAGAACACTGGAGTGGGTTGCCAGTTTCTTCTCCAATGCATGAAAGTGAAAAATGAAAGTGAAGTTGCTCAGTCATGTCTGACTCTTTGCGACCCTGCAGACTGCAGCCTACCAGGCTCCTCTGTCAATGGGATTTTCCAGGTAGGAGTACTGGAGTGGGGTGCCGTTGCTAAAAATTGATGCTTTTGAAATGTGGTGTTGGAGAAGACTCTTGAGAGTCCCTTCGACTGCATGGAGATCCAACCAGTCTATTGTTGAGGAGATCAGTTCTAGGTGTTCATTGGAAGGACTGGCGTTGAAGCTGAAACTCATACTTTGGGCATTTGATGCTGGGAGCTAACTCATTTGAAAAGACCCTGATGCTGGGAAAGATTGAGGGCAGGAGGAGAAGGGGATAAGCTGGTTTGACGGCATCACTGATTCAAGGGACATGAGTTTGGGTAGTCTCCAGGAGTTGGTGATGGATAGGGAGGCTTGGCATGCTGCAGTCCATGGGGTCACAAATAGTCGGACACGACTGAGCAACTGAACTGAACTGAACTGGGCCACCCCCATCCTTCTTGCATTTGCCTTTACCCTGTTGCCACACTATAGATACATCCATACTCATTTATTTGATGGTTGGTATTCCACATAAACATGAATTATTTTTGTCTAATATATCTTCTTTGCCTACCATAGTACTTAGTGTATAGTTAAGAGATCAATAAGGTTTTGTTAATTATTTAAACAAAAGAGTGTTTGCCTTAGTATGTGAACATGTATCTATTCTTTTTGAAACAGTGAAAAAGAATACACTCTACTGGTGTATGGAAGATATGAATGTGCCTTAATATATTTTACTAAGTCTCCAACCAAAAGATATTTAAGTTACGATTAACTTAAATATCATTCTTTTGGTAAAAAGACAATAGTTAAAGTCACTCAGTTTTGTTAGACTCTTTGCAACCTCATGGACTGCAGTCTGCCAGGCTCCTCCGTCCATAGAATATTCCAGGCCAGAACACTGAAGTGGGTAGCTGTTCCCTTCTCTATGGGTTCTTCCCAACCCAAGGATTGAACCTAGATCTCCTGCATTGCAGGCAAATTCTTTACCATCTGAGCCACTAAGGAAACCCAAAAAGACAATACTGCAAAGGGTAACTTTTTACATACATTAAAAAAAAACCCTACATTACCATTTTACTACAAAATATTGTAATAAAGGAACACCTAGATGGAAGAAATGCATAGGGCAAGGTGTGGGGATAGGGCATGGATCTATGTTCTCTGTGAGCCCATCTTTGTTCCCAAGCCTCCAAATGGTCACCAATCCAGAAACTCCATACATGCATCACTCAAAAATATGTAGGTAATGTAGACTTATGGGATAATTTCCTCAAGCTAGAAATGCTAGGTCAAAGGGTTGTGTCATTGTGACTTAATTAAATATTGCTAAATTGCTTTCCATAGTGATTGTGTCAACATATAATTTCATCAGTCACATATAAGAGTGTTTGTTTCTCCACACATTCAACAATATCAAGTGTTAAATTGTCCACATCTATTACCTAAAACTTCTTTTCTAGGAAGACTTTCATATTCTCAAAAGTTGAACAATTTCCGAGGAACATATAGAGAAATAGCATTTTCAAAATCAGCTCCTGAAGAATTTGAAGAGACTAGAGAAAAGACAAACGCCATAGCACATCAGATTTAAAAAAAAAAAAAAGTTGTTTATTGAGAAGATGATTATTAAGTGAAAAATTGATGAGATAAATTATTGGAACCAGGTATCAGCATACACCTGATGCTAGTTAGTATAGAAAGAATGGGCAGAAATTTAAAAAAAAAAAAAAACACACACACACACCCTTTTTACTTGATATAAAAGTAAAATTCAGATTAAGTTTTTCTACTGGTCTAGATATTCCTCCTAGTTTTCATCCTTCAAACCTGTCATAAATTTGAGGTAGACTTTCAGAGAGTAACAGGTTCTTTCTTGGATTATCATATTATTATTTTGCTTCAGTCAAATAGCAGCAAAATTTCTCAATGGCATTCTGTGAAAGAATTAAATTAATTAAATAAGATGGAAGTCAACAAAATTTTTCTATAAAGGACCAGGTAGTAAAACATTTTTGGCCTTTAGGGTCTTGTGGTTTCTGGTATAACTATTCAGTTCTACTATGGTAGCCCAAAATTAGCAATGGAGAATACATGAATGAACATGATTGTGTTACAGTAAAGCTTCATTAATAAAAACAAGTTGGGTGACTGGATTTTCCCTGTATGACAGTAGTTTGTCAACACCTTCCCAAGAATCCCATTTCCCTAAGGCATTGATTAACATAAATAAATGAAACTCTCCAATGCAATCTCCCAAACAATGGGAAATTGAGAAAATAGTCACTGAAACCATTTTCTGTATTGTTAATTCTCCCACAAATAACAGATAAGAAGGGCAATGGGATCTAGAGAACCACCTTGTATATTAATTGAAGTCAGCTAATCCCAGTGAACCCTAAAACCTGTGTTTCTGTCAATCGTGGGCAGCAGTCCTTTGGTGTCTTTGGTCAATGGCTGCTTTAATTCTTCCTTGCCCAGAGTTGAAGTGTGGTTCAAAATGCATGCTGCTGCATCCCATGTTCTTTAATTCCCTGTTGCACCATAGCTGATGTTCTCATAACTTAATTGATGCCAACAGTATTTTAAAAACAAACCTCCTATAGTTTATAGGAACTATTTATGCTTTCTCCTCTAGTAGTTTTTGTTAGTTTTGTGCAGCCGCTGGAAAACTGATGGATAGAGCACTGGAGATATTTCTCATAATAGGAGGCAGAGGGCAGCATGTGATTTCTGACAGAAAAATCAGTGGGCAGAAGACTAATGGCCCAAGCACAGTAGCATGAATATGGGGTCCAGATGGGCATGAAGGCTGGGTGAAGTGTTGCCTTTGAATTATACAAGACAGTCTGAGACTGGGATAAACACAGCTCACTTGTCTTTTCACCTCTTCATTTCTATTTTTATTTTGTGCAAGCCTTCTAGCCTTTTCTTTGTACTTTTACATCTCTTCCAGAAGGACCTAGGATTGAAAGAGGTAAAAGTTAAAACTTAAGCTAGTTGGTCTAGTTTGTGGTTACTCTTCAAATAATAGATTAAGTTTGAGAGAAACTCAAAACCATGGAGTAAAGTTGACTTTAGTATTATTTGTAAACTTTAGTAATTCTTTATTTACAGGTAGCACAAATAATGCATTATTGATTTTACTCTTAGAAACATTTACTTCAGTTTTCAAGTCAGTAGATAATCATTATTTTATTTGGGTGGATAAATACAGCGGTAGCATTTAGGACCCATCTGTGTATTTTATCACTGCCATGAATATCTGAAATTCAAAGACTTTCTTAAGAATAGACTGACCCAGAATTCCTGTCCTTGGCCTTTCTTCCCAAATTCAGCTAAAGAGAAATGAAATACTCTAGTCTTTGATCAGTCAAAATACTGATAGTTGGGAAAACAACAAACAGTAGATTGATGTCCTACCCATCATGAAACAAAGCAAAATGTTTACCTATATGGGGCACTATATTGTCTTTAAGTCTCTCTATCTAGTATCTTTCCTTCTCATTTTCTTGATGGACTCAGTCTCTTGCCTGAGCAAACATCTTTCTCTGTGTGGCTTCTATTCTCTGAGTGGACAGAACAGTGACCTATTAACTGCAGTGTGGGCTCTGACATTTTCAGGAGACGGAGTTTAAAATACTACTCTTATCAATTCTATCATCAAAAATCAACCATGGGAAGCTAAGAGAATAGGATTTCTTGAGAAGATACCAATACCTTTCAGTTTCTGGGAGACTCAGAAGAATGAATAATTCAATTTGTTATTTCTCTGGCTGTAAAACAGAAAGAAACAATAGAATCCTAAAAAAAAAAAAAAAAAAAAAA
>SJYX01010622.1:0-10621 GCA_006410675.1 Oreotragus oreotragus
GTGATGAACAGGGAGGCCTGGCGTGCTGTGATTCGTGGGGTCGCAAAAGAGTCGGACACGACTGAGCAACTGAACTGAACTGAACTCATTTGGCCTTAGTTTTCTTTTGTATAAGTTGGATAAGCACTAGTCTTCATGATAACTTCAAATGAGAAGAATTCATTATGCTTCTGTCTCAGACTGCAAGGGAAATTCTTCTAGGGATGGGTACAGTCAAGGTAGAGACACAAAGCACCTTGTCCACATACAGCTATCACCTCCCACCCTCAATGTATGCCTCTTTTTGTTTCCATTTCATTTATGGACTCACTTCTGTTAGTTAGGGGAAAACACAAACCAGTCCTTTCATTTTTCCATTGTTTTAGTCTTAACATCTTGCAGGATGTTGTAGAGTTTAGCTACCTGTAGTTTGGGACATATTCTCCACAAATAAAGATAGGGATGGTTGTAAGAGAAGGTGAAATGACCTAGGACTGGTAGTTGGCATCTTTATATGCCACACCACCTAATATGTCACTCCATTAGAGCTCTGGCAATCAACAGTGTGGTACTGACAAAATTATTAATGTGCAGAAAATGGAATGGAAAATGCAATGATGTATCTCTGAATTGTGTGTGCATGCTCAGTTTTGTCCAACTCTTGGTGACCCAGTGAACTATCGCCTGCCTGGGTTCTCTGTCCATGGGATTTCCCAGGCAAGAATGTTGCAGGTGGTTGCCATCTTGTCCTCCAGGGGCTCTTCCTGACCCAGGAAGTGAACCTACATCTCTTATGTCTCTTGCAATGGCAGGTGGGGTTCTTTACCTCTGTGCCACCTGAAGTATATACTAATGGAAGCATTAGTATATACCATTAGTACAAACCATTGCTGAAGGGACACCTTTATATAATTAACGAGTGGTATGGGGAAAAATTATTTCCAGATGGACTGAGGAATAAACAGGAGAAAAAATGAAGAGCTTTGAATATTGATGTCTTTCAAATAAATAACATTTAGCTATGAAAGTGAAATATTTTTATTTTCTGAGGTTTAGATAAATGAACCTCAGAAAATTTACCACACAAAGACTAACTTTGAAATTACACTTACAAGAAAGACCTCCAGGAAAAAGAGGAATGAATATAGGATGAAGAGACACTATAGGGTAAGAGCTTAGCAAGTGTTGTTATTGCCTTAATAAGCAACAGCAATAACAAACAGACCCCAAAGCAATCCAGAATTAAAATTTCAAGTGATTATAATATGACTTGAGATGTTGGACATAAGTGTGGGCTGAGAATAGTTTAAGGAAAATACAAAAACGCCAATAAATTTAGAAATTGAGACAAAAATAAATGCCAAGTTGGGCTTTAGTTAGAAATAATCACATAAAGCCAAAAATAGTATGTCTGCTATTTTACATAAAATTCACGACACCATCAATTGTAAAATACACCATTATTTCATTTACCGCTATGAAAGAACAAATGCTGCCAACTGTGAAAAGAGACTGCCAGTCAAGACACAATTCATTCTTATTTAGAATTTTTTTTTTCAGATTGAAAGAGCTCTTTTAGTCCTATCATTTTCATAAAACTATAAAAAGAAAAACCAAAATAATACTGGCAAGTATATGCCTAAAACTTCTTTATACTGAGTCCAACTCTTCTAAATGACTTTTTAGTCATTAATATTTGTGTTTTCCACATAAAATAATCCTCTGTGATATGAAAAGTGGTGATGAAACATTTTAAAAACGAATTTATAGAAGCTACTATGTATTCTATGTAGAACAGGCCTACATTAGACTTCTCCTGAGGTATGTTGCTAAATATGTCCAATTTGTCACCCACATCAACATCTTTTCCAGTATTTTTTTGGTTTCCAAGGGTTAAATATATTCTTATCTCCACTATTTTCTTCACGATTTTCTTCCAAACTCTTGGTCCCTAATCTATAGGCCACAATGCTGGCTCTTTTGACATCCCTGAAGGCTCAGTAAATGACAGCTATGTCATGACTACTGCCTGGCCAGCAGGGATCATAAAACAGTACTGACTTCAGATCTTTCCTGATTTCAAGGTATTACATCACCAAATTCATGCATTTTAGATATCATGAAACATGTGCATTTTAGAAACCATGAAAAGCTTTCAACCAACTGAGAAAAGTCAATCTTTCTAATATTAAGAAGAAAAGGAGAAAAAAGGGAACAATAAAAATATAGTAATACAGAACACTAAGCATTACACAGACAAAATCCATTATAGGAACAATTTTGATAAATATGAGTTCAACTTAAAAGTCTAAAGATAGAGACTCACTGATTGGATCTGAAGTAACATTTACCTGTATGCTGTTGTATTAGGGGTTTCCCTGGCAGCTCAGACAGCAAAGAATCTGCCTGCAATGCAGGAGACCCAGGTTCAATTCCTGGATTGGGAAGATCTCCTGGAGATGGAAATGGCTATGTTAGTCAAGATCCCTCCAAAGGGGGGGAAAAAAAAAGTAAGTATTTACAGGGAATTTAATACAGGGCATTGGTTATGTAGATGTTGGATGAGTAAAATGCAGAAGATGATTAGCAGGAGCAAAAAAGAAGAAAGAGTGATACCCAAAGATCAGAAGTTTGCTGACACTTCTATGCTGGAGTCCAAGAGTCTACACCTGCTGATGAGCTGCTGGAGATGTCACAGCCTGTCAGGATTCACCAAAGAGCTGCCTCTTTCACAGGGCTGGGACCACGGCCTACGCTGTGTCTACAGCCAGTGCCGTCATACGTGGATGTGCTGGTACCACCACCGCTCTGTCACTGCTTCTGCTGCTGCCACCACTCAAGATTCTGCCAGAGACGGGATGTAGGATGAGAGGCAGCTCTCCCCTCCTCCACCATACATATTCCTATCAGGACTCCCGTTAGCAGAACTTGACAGGAAGCCAGTTGGCAAGAGATTTGGGAAGTGTCATTTGCAGACTCCCAGCCTCATCCAACACATAGAAGAATACAGAAGGGACTTCAAACAAACAACATTGACTGACACCATTATCTGCAAGATGTGCATTTAAAACAAAAGGACAGGGAACTGTTTAATCATTCATTCATTCAACAAATATTTATAGCATGCCTTTTAAGTGTCAGATCCTCTTCCAGGTGCGATGATACNAAAAAAAAAGTAAGTATTTACAGGGAATTTAATACAGGGCATTGGTTATGTAGATGTTGGATGAGTAAAATGCAGAAGATGATTAGCAGGAGCAAAAAAGAAGAAAGAGTGATACCCAAAGATCAGAAGTTTGCTGACACTTCTATGCTGGAGTCCAAGAGTCTACACCTGCTGATGAGCTGCTGGAGATGTCACAGCCTGTCAGGATTCACCAAAGAGCTGCCTCTTTCACAGGGCTGGGACCACGGCCTACGCTGTGTCTACAGCCAGTGCCGTCATACGTGGATGTGCTGGTACCACCACCGCTCTGTCACTGCTTCTGCTGCTGCCACCACTCAAGATTCTGCCAGAGACGGGATGTAGGATGAGAGGCAGCTCTCCCCTCCTCCACCATACATATTCCTATCAGGACTCCCGTTAGCAGAACTTGACAGGAAGCCAGTTGGCAAGAGATTTGGGAAGTGTCATTTGCAGACTCCCAGCCTCATCCAACACATAGAAGAATACAGAAGGGACTTCAAACAAACAACATTGACTGACACCATTATCTGCAAGATGTGCATTTAAAACAAAAGGACAGGGAACTGTTTAATCATTCATTCATTCAACAAATATTTATAGCATGCCTTTTAAGTGTCAGATCCTCTTCCAGGTGCGATGATACAGCAAGGTGGGAACAAAACAGACAAAATACCTGCTCAGCATATTTTTGACCTGCTAACTCAGAATAGCTAGGCAGCAAACAAAATAAGTAATTAAATCCTACAATATTTGAGGATGTGTCAAATGCTAAAGGAAAAGTAAAGCAGGTGGAGAGATAGGGAGGCGTGCATACTTAGTAGCTTCAATCACATCTGACTGTTTGCAACCCCATGGAGGGCAAAAATGCTCTGTCCATTGCATTTTTCAGGCAAGAATACTGGAGTGGGTTGACATGTCCTCCTCCAGGGGATCTTCCTGACCTAGGGATTGAACCCATGCCTCCTGCATTGCAGGCAGATTCTCTACTGCTGAGCCACTGGGGAAGCCCAATAGGGAGGCAGGGGATTGCAATTTATTCAAACAGCAATCCGGAAAGGCTTTTGAAAAAAGATAAGAACGAGGAGAGGAAAGAAGTCTGAATGAAATGTGAACTAGTTATTTTAATAAAACTCCCAGTAAGGATTATGGTGAAAGTGCAATAGGGATAAAGAAGTAAAAGAAATCTTAGATCGAGAAGACACAGTAATGTGCATAATTTACAGTGTATCAGTGCAGCCCAGAAACATAAATAGCAACAATGGAATGCAAATCACAAAGGAAAAATTTTTGTTACCTAGATCACAAAAGATAAATATACAAGACAAATAAAGAATTTCTACAATATAATGAGATTTGACATGGGAGAAGGACTCAACACATCATTGCTGGTTGTTGACAGAGAAAGCATGAGGACAACCTCTAAGAGCAGAAGCTGATCCCTAGCTGATATCCAGAAAGAAAATGCAGACCTCAGACCTGCAAGCTCAAGGAACTAGGTTTGCCAAAAATCTGAATGAGCCTGGAAGTGGATTTTTTCCCTGAGACACCCAACTGACACCTTGACCTTGAGAGATGCAAAGCAGAGAACCCAGCAGAGCTTGATTGGACTTCTGATCAGCAGAACTGTGAGATGATACGTAGGTGCTGTTCTAAGCCACTAGTTTGTGATATTTTGCTACATAGCTATAGAAAACTAATACACTATTAATATCCAAAGACAACATCTACCTGAGTATTGCAGAAAATATCAGATGGAATATTACATCTTCTTCCAGGCTTCTAGATGTTTAAATCTTAGAAAATTTCCAAAACATGACCAAATACAGATTATTGCAATATTATAGCTTAAAAAATAATGAGAAAGACAAACCATTCTAGAGAACATAGGCAAAGGCTTTGAATGGCTAATAAAAATGCAAAATATCTCTAAATTTAAGAATGCCGGCATGCATACTCAGTCACTTCAGTTGTGTCTGACTTTTTGTGACCCTATGGACTGTAGCCCGCCAGGCTCCTTTGTCCATGGGATTTTCCAGGTAAGAATACTGGAGTGGGTTATCATGCCCTCCTCCAGGGGATCTTCCCAACCCAGGATTGAACTTGTGTCTCTTGTGTCTCCTGCATTGTAGGCAGATTCTTTCACTGCTAAGCCATCAGGGAGGCCCCACATTTCTTAATAACAGCTTACAAGATAACTTAGAAAGAACATAGGCAAAGGCTTTGAATGGCTAATAAAAATGCAAAATATCTCTAAATTTAAGAATGCCGGCATGCATACTCAGTCACTTCAGTTGTGTCTGACTTTTTGTGACCCTATGGACTGTAGCCCGCCAGGCTCCTTTGTCCATGGGATTTTCCAGGTAAGAATACTGGAGTGGGTTATCATGCCCTCCTCCAGGGGATCTTCCCAACCCAGGATTGAACTTGTGTCTCTTGTGTCTCCTGCATTGTAGGCAGATTCTTTCACTGCTAAGCCATCAGGGAGGCCCCACATTTCTTAATAACAGCTTACAAGATAACTTAGAATGAAACAATTTCTTTAGCTTCAGATTGGTAAAAACTTTGTAACACTTATTGTTGGGAGGAAATATAAATGGAAGGAAAATGAAAACTCTTATTCACTGATGATAAGAGAATAAAGGAGACCAAAACTTTGACTATTTTGGTAATAGTTATTATATTCGAATATGTCCATATACTAGCGTCAAAAATTCCATTTCAGGTATATTTTATCAAGTATATTTTCCATATTAAAAAGACCAAAGAACTGTACTTAAAAAAAAAAAAAGCTTTGTTATTTTAAAGAATTGCAGTGTAGGAAAAAGAAGGCCTAGTATCTTATTCTGGTGATGACAATGTCTCATTTCCTTACATACCAAAATTAGAGGATTAAAAAAAATAGCTCAGTGAATTCAAGACTTATACTCCCTTATTCTCTATATACAAAGACATAGATTCAGAGATTTCATGTCCACTTGATAGGGATGCATAAGAAACAAATCTTGAGAGAGAAAACTGAATATACATGGTTTGTAAAGAATTAACCATATACACTTTTAAACAAGGCAACTTGCAATATTTACTTAGAACAAATATTGTGGGACTGTGATATTAAAGATCTCTGGGGGTGCTTATTTTATAGCAAAACATTATGTCAGATGAGTATTTAACTGAAAAACTAACATGAACATCTTTTGATAGTTGGGACTGATTTTGTCATCACATTCTTGTGGTATTATATGTAGGAAGATGCGCACAATAGTTTTCAGTGTAGAATTATTTGTACAGTAATAAGAAAAAAATATAAAATCTCCAACTATTCAGCACTGTATGAATATAGAAACAAATTTTGGAAGATTTGTACAGAGGAATATTGTACAGCTTGTAGAATAATCCAGAGCTAGAAATAAAAAAACTTGAAGTTTGAGTGCTGAGTGGAGGTCATTTTTAGTGCAATATGTGGCCCAATCCAAAACAGTATCTAAACTTTGGTGGATGGGTTTGAAGGAGGAAAATGTAGTAAGTCTTTCAAGGCTGAAAAATCTCAGATCATCTCTGTCCTATATTTGGAAATCAAAGTCTCATAGTACAGCTGGTCCCCCTGAGAAAAGTTTCAACGGCACAGCTCACTTTGAAGTTTGCCTTGCCATTTGGGTGTCTGACTACCATTGTAGTTTGATCTGGAATTATTATACCCAATTATTTTTTAGTAAAGTCAAGTCTGCCCCCACTTAAAGCAGGCTAAGTATCAACATAGGAAGATCTCGAAAACACAATATTGAATGCATATTGCAGAATCATTGAGCAGTGGGAGTCTTTATGTAAATTATGTAAATTTATGAACACATGCAAAAAATGTGGCATATTGTGTTATTCTGAACATATTTAAGAAGATTATTCTTGGGATGATTATTAGTTACTTGTAGATTGTGTCTGCTTAATCCTCCTAGACACTGAAATCAGAAAAGGTAAAGCTAAACACATATGGCTTACTGGAATGTGTACCATTTCGTCAAAACAAAAATAAGAGTAGCTGCCTCCCTCTTATAGCAGTTTAGACCTGGTATCAGCAGGCACAAGTGCCTCAGATGATTTGTGTAGTCAGGGGTTGGAATTTCAGGCTACTGAAATACTGTACTACTTGCCCTATTGGTAGCTGGTGAACTGACAAGGTAGGAATGATGGCCCTGTCCTCCCTTCAGTGTTTTCACATTCTGCTTTCAGTGCTGAAAAACAGAGACATGAAGCTTTATGTCAAAGCCAGACTAGACTTCTCTTGGGGAGCCATTGCCTTTCAGGGACTTCTGGGGAGAACACTAGGCATCAATATTTCTTTTTCATCCAGTGGCAAAAATTCAAGGACCAGGGGAATCACTCAAATATTTATAGGAGCTACCTGTCCATGCCAATGCCTGAGCTCTCATCAAACTTAA
Organism: Oreotragus oreotragus; assembly: GCA_006410675.1. Lineage (NCBI taxonomy): Eukaryota > Metazoa > Chordata > Mammalia > Artiodactyla > Bovidae > Oreotragus > Oreotragus oreotragus. The sequence goes on from SJYX01010622.1 coordinate 7,600, forward strand.
AGAAAAGCACAGACCTTGTCATCAAAGGCAGTTACTTTCAGAGGATAAACAATACACACTCTCATATATCTTTAATACAAAAACAAATCTTTGTATTTCTACTGAATGCGTTGGTGTCGAAGGGATAATGATCTGTTTTTCTATCCTAAGAAATAAAGAATGTTGAAATTTGTTCTCCAATGTGAAAATTTTTTCACTTTTGGATAAGTGTCTGTGGGTTTGACCAAGCTTCACATTAAATCCCTGTCTCTAACTATCCTCACTGATTAGTTTCTTCCCACAAACAAAGCCACTGGAACAAGATCCTTAAATCTGCTGCTGCAGCTGCTTAAGCCTCACTGAGTGATCAGGCAGCTATTTTCCTTGCCCCTAAAACCCACACCTGCAAACTGCTGGCTCAGCAATCCAGCTGCAGAAAGCACGGCTCTTTGCTCTTTCTCATGGATCTGCTCTTTGCCATCTAATAATGTAGAGGGTATTTTCCTATGTTATTTTGTTTTTAGATTTAGTCGGGATTGTTAGAGGCTTTTATTTTCACAGCCAGACCTCATGTGTTCTGTGACAGGCTCCTCTGTGGACCATTTCAGTTTATGTGGCCTGCTTTCTTTTTTATTTTCATCTCTTTATCTTTAAAAAAACTAAGCCCATTTCCTTTCCTCCTTCAGCTGCATTATCCTATGTGGAACAGGATTCAGTCCCCTTCCACACTGTGTGCTGGTAGGCAGTTACACTGGGTGTTTTAAAATTTGATTTTGAGCCAGAGTTTTACTAGAATGAAATAATTATTCTTTCATCCTTGATGTAGTCTTTATATTATCAGTTAAGTAAAGCTGTGACTGTACAAAATGTTTAGGAGTGATATAATTATTTATTGCTAGTAGTCAAACATCTGCTGAAATCTGCAAATTTTCCCCAAATACATTAATTTAACAGATATGCTAATATCTGTTAACAGATATGCTAATCCATAGATACATTCTAAATACCAGCTCCTGGACTGGTTAATTCTGACTATATTTGTGTGCATCCATGTTTCTTAAATAAATTTTTAGAGTCAGTTTAATAAGCCAACCAGTTAGATCAGTTGAGATAAAATTGCCGACCTGGGTGACTGTCCATTTTGACTCATTATACCAAATTCAAGTTTTTATAACGATAGGCTTTTAATCTTGTAGTTGTGGTCACACCACTCTAATAACTTTACATGTAATCTGAATCCTGGCCAGAAGTCCTCAGACCTATTCAGCCTTCCTCCAAGTTGATTCTGAGTGAAAATTCAGTCATTATACTTAATTCCTAATCCTGCTGTCAAGTCATTCACCATCTCCTACTTCATCCATGTTGTCTTTTCTCTTTCTTTTTTCTTCATATTGTTTTTCTCGTAATGCCATTGTTTCTGAATATGTTTTATGGAGTTTAATATCTCATCTTCTGATTAAGCCTTCATTGATCTCTTAAAGAGTATCTAGAAACTTTAACCTTCTTTTGGCCCTTCAAATTTATTCATAAACTAATGACTTCAAATTTATTCACAAACTAATGACTCTTGTTATTGTGGTCAGACTTTCATTATCTAGCACCTAGCTGCATTTGGATTTTTAATTTAGCATTCTTTCTTCCTCCCTTCATGCAATATTTTGACTTAATTTTTTCAGATACAATATTTGCTGATTCTTTCCTTGTGTCCAGTATCATATTGGTTAGACACGTGATAAAAAGAAGTGCAAAATAATTCTTATCCTTGAGGCATTTATACTTAAGAGAGGAAGAAAAGTATAAAACAATAAGACACAATAATTAAGAACTGAGTAGACTTCAAGAGGGCAGGCTGCAGGGCCATGCAGACCAGCAGTTAAGAACTTCAGTTGGTTTTTGACTTCACCACTTAGAAATCATATAACCTTGGGGAAATGTCCTTTAGTTTTTCACTCCTCAGTTTCCTTATATTTTAAATTAAGATACCTATAAAATTTCTTTCATAGGGTTGCTTGTCAGAAGGAAAAGAAATGATACACAAACAATTCTTGGGCACATAGTATATGCTTGAAATTTATTAATATGATTATTACTACCTACTCCATCCTTTGGAGGAAGAGTGAAGAGGTAGTTTAGTACAACTGGTAGCTTGGCTTTCGGAGAATGAGAACAAGGTTTTGAGCTATGACATTTTATCTGGTTTCTGGATCTGCCACTAGAAAACTTTAGTCACCCCACCTTTCTAGAGTGTACCATTTTGTTGTATGTAACATGAATGGATTTTAATAATTCATTGTTTCTAATAATTCCCCTAAACTTGGGTTATGCATGGACCCTTAAGGTTCTCAGTATTTAAAATTAATTTGATTATAATATTACTAATATTATTCAAATAAGTATACCCATAAAGCAAAATTTAAATCAAATATAAATCTTTAATACTGATAAAAATTTAAAATTAAACCAAAGTAAGTATTTCCTCTTTTTGGCTTTAATTGCTTTGGTTTGCCATTATTTATTTTGTTTGATTCTATTAAATACAAAGAGATAATGCCTTCATTCTAACTTTCACTATGGCATTTATTTATTTATTTACTTTAAGTTTTTATTTTTTGTGGGCGTACAGGTGATTGACAGTACTATGATAGTTTCAAGTGGACAGCAAATGTATCCATTCTCCCTCAAACTCACTACTGCTTTTAAACACTTGGGCTTTTCTTTCTTAACCCTTAATAGCACACTGAACATTGTTATTCCAGTCACTTGCAGGTATTAAAATGGTCCTATTTTAAATACCTGAAAGTCCAATATAATTTTAGTCAAACAGAGAAAGGTAACATCCTAGTAATGTGAAAAAATGAAACCAAGTACCACCTGATGGAGTACACTGAGAAGAGCGTGACTTCTGTTATATTCCTGTGAAAGGTACATAACTTGAATTTTATCATGAACAAATATGCATGAGGCAAACCTGAATTGTATCGTATCCTATAGGAGAACTGGCCTATACTTTTCAAAATTCGCAAGGTCATGAAAGAAAAGGAGA
>SJYX01010624.1:0-10209 GCA_006410675.1 Oreotragus oreotragus
AAAAAAAGCTGACATCAATGAGTGTCGTGAACTTAATTTAAAACATTACTTTTATCATAATTCTCTTCCATATCAAGGACAAAGAATGACTTTTAAATGTGTAGAGATTAAGTCTAAGCATTTTCACTTAGCAGAAAATTGGCCCTATTGTAAAAAGAGGTTTCCTAGGTGGCTCAGTGGTAAAGAATCCACTTGTCAATGCAAGAGACATGGGTTCAATCCCTAGGTTGAGAAGATCCCCTGGAGAAGGAAATGCCAACACCCTCCAATATTCTCTCCTGGGAAATCCACTGGAGAGAGGAGCCTTGAAGGCTACGGTTCCTGGAGTCACAGAATCTGACACAACTGAAGAATTGAACACACATGTTGTAAAAAGTACACAGAAAATTCCTTGTGTATGAACACATCCAGAAATTCCTGCCTCCTTTGTAGTGCTTCTCCTGGGCACTCTTGCTGGATTACTGGTTCCTCAACTGCCTTCTCATCCTTCTTCAATCACTACCCCAGTGCAGAATACTTTATCACCATAGCCCTTCCTCTATTCATCTAAAATACAGCTGGCCTTCCACACAAACCAGCATCCTGTGAAAATCTTTCTTTCCCCTCACCAGCCTGTTGAATTATCAGAAAAAAAATTCTGACATGTCAACCCTATATCAATTTTTCTGGCCCTTAATATCAGTTCAGTTCAGTTCACTTGTTCAGTCCTATCTGACTCTTTGTGACCCCACATACTGCAGCACACCAGGCCTCACTGTCCATCACCAGTTCCTGGAGTTGACTCAAACTCATGTCCATTGAGTCAGTGATGCCATCCAACCATCTCATCCTCTGTCGTCCCCTTCTCCTCCTGCCTTCTATCATTTCCAGCATCAGGGTCAGTTGAGTGAGTCAGTTCTTCATATCAGTTGGCCAAAGTATCAGAGTTTCAGCTTCAGCATCAGTCCTTCCAATGAATATTCAGGATTGATTTCCTTTAGGAAGGACTGGTTGGATCTCCCTGAAGTCCAAGGGACTCTCAAGAGTCTCCTCCAACACCACAGTTCAAAAGTATCAATTCTTCAGCACTCACCTTTCCTTATAGTCCAACTCTCACATCCATACATGACTACTGGAAAAACAACAGCTTTGACTAGATGGAAATTTTTTGTCAAATAATGTCTCTGCTCTTTAATAAGTTGCCTAGGTTGGTCACAGCTTTTCTTCCAAGGACCAAGTGTCTTTTAATTTCATGCCTGCAGTCACCATCTGCAGTGATTTTGGAGCCCCAAACTATAAAGTCAGCCACTGTTTTCACTATTTCCTCATCTATTTGCCATGAATTGATGGGACCAGATGCCACGATCTTAATTTTCAGGATGTTGAGTTTTAAGTCAATATTTTCACTCTCCTCTCTCACTTTCATCAAGAGACTCTTTAGTTCTTCTTCACTTTCTGTCATAAGAGTGGTGTCATCTGCATATCTGAGGTTATTGACATTTCTCCCAGCAATCTTAATTCCACCTTGTGCTTCATCCAGTCCAATACTTCTTATAATGTACTCTGCATATAAATTAGATAAGAAAGGTGACAATATACAGCCTTGACATACTGCTGTACCTGTTTGGAACCAGTCTGCTATTCCATGTCCAGTTCTAACTGTTGCTTCCTGACCTGCATACAGATTTCGCAGGAGGCAGGTCAAGTGGTCTGGTATTCCCATCTCTTTCAGAATTTTCCAGTTTGTTGTGATCTACACAAAGGCTTTGGCATAGTCAATAGAGCAGAAGTAGATGTTTTTTTGGAACTCTCTTGCTTTTTCCATGATCCAGTGGATGTTGGCAATTTGATCTCCGGTTCCTCTGACTTTCCTAAATCCAGCTTGAACATCTGGAAGTTCGTGGTTCATGTACCGTTGAAACCTGGCTTGGAGAATTTTGAGCATTACTTTAGTAGCGTGTGAGATGAGTGCAACTGTGTAGTAGTTTGACCGTTCTTTGGCACTGCCTTTCTTTGGGATTGGAAGGAAAACTGACATTCTCCAGTCCTGTGGTCACTGCTGAGTTTCCCAAATTTGCTGGCATATTGAGTACAGCACTTTCACAGCATCCTCTTTCAGGATTTGAAATAGCTCAACTGGAATTCCATCATCTCCACTAGCTTTGTTTGTAGTGATGCTTCCTAAGGCCCACTTGACTTCACATTCCATGATGTCTGGCTCTAGATAAGTGATTACACCATCGTGATTATCTGTGTGGTGAAGATCTTTTTTGTATATTTCTTCTATGTATTCTTGCCACCTCTTCTTAATATCTTCTGCCTCTGTTAAGTCCATATCATTTCCATCCTTTATTGTGCCCATCTTTGCATGAAAATGTCCCTTGGTATCTCTAATTTTCTTGAAAAGATCTCTAGTCTTTCCCATTCTGCTGTTTTCCTCTATTTCTTTGCATTGATCACTGAGGAAAGCTTTCTTTTCTCTCCTTGCTTTTCTTTGGAACTCTGCATTCAGATGGGTGTATCTTTGCTTTTCTCCTTTGCCTTTCACTTCTCTNATCTCTAGTCTTTCCCATTCTGCTGTTTTCCTCTATTTCTTTGCATTGATCACTGAGGAAAGCTTTCTTTTCTCTCCTTGCTTTTCTTTGGAACTCTGCATTCAGATGGGTGTATCTTTGCTTTTCTCCTTTGCCTTTCACTTCTCTTCATTTTATAGCTGTTTGTGAGGTCTCCTCAGACAACCACTTTGCCCGTTTGCATTTCTTTTTTCTTGGGGATGGTCTTGATCACTGCTTCCTGTAGAAAGTCACGAACCTTCGTCCATAGTTCATCTGGCATTCTATCAGATCTAATCCCTTGAATATGTTTGTCACTTCCACTGTATAGTCATAAAGGATTTGATTCTGGTCACAGTGGAGAGTTCTGACAAAATGTGGTCCACTGGAGAAGGGAATGACAAACCAGTTCCGTATTCTTGCCTTGAGAACACCATGAACAGTATGAAAAGGAATGATAGGATACTGAAAGAGGAACTCCTCAGGTCAGTAGGTGCCCAATATGCTACTGAAGGTCAGTGGAGAAATAACTCCAGAAAGAATGAAGAGACAGAGCTAAAGCAAAAACATCACCCAGTTGTGGATGTGACTGGTGATAGAAGTAAAGTCTGATGCTGTAAAGAGCACTATTTCATAGTAATCTGGAATGTTAGAGCCATGAATCAAGGCAAATTGGAAGTGGTCAAACAAGAGATGGCAAGAGTGAACACCAACATTTTAGGAATCAACGAACTAAAGTGGACTGGAATGGGTGAATTTAACTCAGATGACCATTACATCTACTACTGTGGGCAAGAATCCCTTAGAAGAAATGGCATAGCCACCACAGTTAACAAAAGAGTCCAAAATGCAATACTTGGATGGAATCTCAAAAATGACAGAATGATCTCTGTTCGTTTCCAAGGCAAACCATTCAATATCACAGTAATCCAAGTTTATGCCCTGACCAATAATGCTGAAGAAGATGAAGTTGAATGGTTCTATGAAGACCTATTGGAGAAGGAAATGGCAACCCACTCCAGTATCCTTGTCTGGAAAATCTCCTGGACAGTGGAGCCTGGTGGGCTGCAGTCCATGGGGTCGCAAAGAGTTGGCCATGACTGAGTGACTAATACTAACACTATGAAGACCTATAAGACCTTCTAGAACTAACGCCCAAAAAAGATGTTCTTTTCATTATAGGGGACTGGAATAAAAAAGTAGGAAGTCAAGAAACACCTGGAGTAATGTACAAATTTGGTCTTGGAGTACAGAATGAAGGAAGGCAAAGGCTAATGGAGTTTTGCCAAGAGAATGCACTGGTCATAGCAAATACCTTCTTCCAACAACACAAGAGAAGACTCTACACATGAACATCGCCAGATAATCAATACCAAAATCAGAGTGATTATATCCTTTGCAGCCAAAGATGGAGAAGCTCTACACAGTCAGCAAAAACCAGACTGGGAGCTGACTGTGGCTCAGATCATGAACTCTCTATTGTCAAATTCGGACTTAAATTGAAGAAAGTAGGGAAAACCACTATACTACTCAGTTATGACCTAAATCAAATCCCTTGTGACTATACAGTGGAATTGGGCTTTAACATAGACTTCCCTAAAATACCCCAAGTGTGAGCCCAGTGTCGTTTGTTTCATGAAGCCCATTAGTACTCAAAACAAATACTCTATGTACAAATCTAGCCATGCAAGTTAGAATATAATTTTAAGGCAGAGAAATACCTATGGCCTCTGTGGTCCAATCTGCAGGAGTGTTAGCTTCTCATGAAGTCTTTCAGAATGCTTCCAGACTGATTTTAATAGAGAAGAGCCCAACCTCACACAATAGCAGGAATTGACCAAGAATTTAATGAAATAAGATGCCTTCCTGAGACATATTACAAATTTACTATGTCTATAGAACCCACAATTATTTTCATATATTACAGAACTGTGCTTTCACTCTCATGTCAAAAATAAGGTGGAGAACATTTCAGAAAGAGACATGTGCAGTGTGCATTCATTCCTAAGTTGTCCGAAGCTTTAGAAAGTCAGAGAACAGTCTCAGTTGAATCAGAACAAGTTTTCTCATCTCCTCCTCAAATAATTTTATGTCCTTGGGTGGTTGCATGGATCTCAAGGACTTCAGAGTCTAGCAAAATCTGATCAACTCTCCATAAAGAGTCCTTCAGAACCTCTCAGACTAACTGCAAATAACTTCCCATTTATTCGAACTGGGCGACAACATCAAATCACATTATGTTCATGTAGGAAGTAATTGAAAGGCAACTCTTTAGTTCTGAATGCAGAAGTTGGTCAAAAGTCTAATATTTTCAAAAGCTATATCATTTTGAGAAAGTGAAGAAAACTGCATTTTTCTATCTTTCAAAAAAATCTAACAGTATCTTTTATTGTATTTTTAAGGTACCCTCGTTGCTGCTGTGATGTTGAGGGAAAATCAGGGACATAAGAGTGAGAGATACAATGTGGCCGACTTCAAACAGCAGCTCTACTGAGTACTTCATTACCTGTTCTGTTGTGGTTCAACTAAGGATTGGAATAATAGCTGAAACACATAGGTGAGTAAATACAATTCAAAAAAGAAAGGCAGTGATGGAAAGCAGTGTATTCACATATGAAGACTGGTCAGGGATGCCTTCATCTATTCATCTGTCCACCCATCGATCCATCCATTAATTATTATTTTTAATATCTTATTGAGGAATTCTTGTGCAGGTCCTTTCTCGGTGCTGAAGAAGTATCATGAACAAAGCCTACATGATCTCTGACCTTGTAGAGCTTCAGTCTACCTAAGGAAGGGTGTATTATTTATGCTCTCATTAATTCATTAGAAGTTAATAAGGAAGCACCCAATGTCACTGAAATGTGAATGTCTTTGCAGAAAAAGTACAATTGTTTTTCTCATAGGACACTTTTCTGCTCTTCCACTTGTTTGATCTTCCTCAGAAAACTGAAAACTCCTCAAGAACAGTAGTATCTAGGGTTCCCTTCAGTACGACTTTAGCACCTGGTGACGTTTCCTGCCTTGTGAACCGCAACACCTACATCCATGGAATGGCTTCTCACTATTTTGTTTGCTGTACTCACTATATGTGTGTGCGTGTTCAGTCGCTCAGTTGTGTCTGACTCTTTGCAACCCCACAGACTGTAGCTCATCAGGCTCCTCTGTCCATGGGGTTTTTCAGGCAAAAATACTAGAGCAGGTTGCCATTTCCTCCTCTAGGGGATCTTTCTGCCCCAGAGATCGAACCTCGGTCTCTTGGGTCTCCTGCACTGGCAGACAGGTTCTTTACCACTGAGCCACCAGGGAAGACTATATTCACTAGGAGACATTCAATACACGTGGCTTTTTTGAATGTAAATGCTTGCATATTACAGAAATCCTTGAAGCTGGCTATGAGACAGACCACTCTGTGTTCCCACCAGCATCTTCTTTCCAGCCCTTGTTCTCCCTTAGCCTGTATGATACCTTCTGTAACACTACAACTTCACTATTTTCCTTCTAATTGTTAGACTACTTTTTCTCTGTTGAACTTGATAACTCTGTTCAATTCCATTCAGTTCCAAAGCAAGCTAATTCATTTTTATTAGTATTTGAGCAGTTACTATGTGCTGGATACAATTTATCACCTCTATTTAGAACACTCTAAAATTCACCCTTCAGCTATCTGATGGATCTAAACCTACATTGTCTATTGGACACCATCTCCTGGGTAACCTATGATCTGCTTATTCTAAGCGTATCTAAAACTAAGCTTAGCATTTTATTCTGAAAATGGGAATCTACCCACTTCTTACATGAATATGATATTAATAATTTGAATCTTGTTTTAGCCACTGATACATAAGTCTCCATGTTGTAGTTAACTAATTCTTCAAAATTCCTTTGGATCAAGCTTAATTTTATTCCAAATACAGTTTATTTCCCATCATGAAATGCCTGAACTTGTCTTGATTACTTTTATACCCTCTTGCATTCCAACCTACACAGCATACTTTGCTAAGTTACCAAAATAAGTCACCTTTAACGATGCTGAACTCTTAGAGAAGCAGGTGTAATTTCTTCAGTTTGGGGTATAATAGCTTAGGATGCAATACCTTCACTCAGTACAGTTCAGTTGCTCAGTCATGTCCGACTCTTTGCAGCCCCATGAATTCCAGCACGCCAGGCCTCCTTGTCCATCACTAACTCCTGGAGTTCATTCAGACTCATGTCCTTCAAGTCGGTGATACCATCCAGCCATCTCATCCTCTGTCGTCCCCTTCTCCTCCTGCCCGCAATCCCTCCCAGCATCAGAGTCTTTTCCAATGAGTCTACTCTTCACGTGAGGTGGCCAAAGTACTATCATGGCCTTAATTGCCACTAATGTTGTACATTTGTTCTACCCTATGAAGAAACTAGATGTCTTCCTGAATGCTATGTAATTTCTTGCTTCTAAATTTTTCNATCCTCTGTCGTCCCCTTCTCCTCCTGCCCGCAATCCCTCCCAGCATCAGAGTCTTTTCCAATGAGTCTACTCTTCACGTGAGGTGGCCAAAGTACTATCATGGCCTTAATTGCCACTAATGTTGTACATTTGTTCTACCCTATGAAGAAACTAGATGTCTTCCTGAATGCTATGTAATTTCTTGCTTCTAAATTTTTCTCCAACTTTTCTCACCCTTTGTGGTATGCCTGCTTCTGTCATTCCAGGTGTTAAAAATCTTTCTAACTTTTAAGCCCTAGTTTAAATCAACCTTCTTGATGATGTATGCTGCAATGAAAATAAATTTAAATAAAAGATATAAAGAGGATGGCCTTTGGTAACATAGAGACTTGAATTAAATCTTGGATCCACCACTTTACATGCTGTTTGATCATTGACAAATTACTTTATTGTGACACTGCTCTAAGGGGGGAAAATTCTCTCTTCAAACTGAAAGTAATCTTTCCTTGGACTTTGAAATTAAGAAGGTGGCTAAATAGCATGGTTTGATTAAAATAAGTATGAAAATGCACAAGGGATGCTGGAGTTCAACCATCCTGAAACTTAGGAAATCACTGGTTAAAAATTTACCAGAATCCAGGATACAATTAAACCATTTCAGGCATGAATGTGGTCCTGAGAAAAAAGAGTCTGTCCACACAGAAAATGTTTGTATATTTTCACTGCCCTTCATTGTGACTTGATAAATTTACAAACCAGTAGGCTAGTAATCAAACTGTATATTTCCACCCTTACTACATGGGAAAAGTAATTTCTAGAGTACCCAAATCCATTTCACTCCTGGATATCACGCCTCTTTCACCCTCTAACTTAGACATCAACTTATAAATTTATTCTGGGACAAAAAATTCAAGTAAAATCATGGCTGATGGCTGAAAGTCGGGAGCTGTTGTAGGAGTTATGTGGGAGTGATGCATTTTGGCAGTTTTAGATTTAGACATGTTAATTCTGCCAAGGAACTAAATACATATTCCATAGGTTCCCTTCTGTATGTTACAAAACACACAGGGATTCCCTGATGGTCCAGTGGTTAAGAATCCTCCTTGCAATGCAAGGGGTATCTGTACAGTCCCTGGTCTGGGAAGATCCCACGTGCCATGGGGCAACTAAGCCTGCGCTCCACAAGTACTGAAGTCCAAGCATCTAGAATCTGTGCTCCACAACAAGAGAAGCCACGGCAATAAGAAGCCTGTGCACCACAACCAGAGAGCAGCCCTTGCTCGCTGCAACGAGCGAAAGCCCGCTCACAGCAATGAAGACCCAGTGCAGCCAAAAATTAAATAGTTAAAAAACCAAGCCGACAAAAATAAAGCATGCAACAACAAAAGTAAAACCAGAGAGCAAGAACCGTTCCCAGCAGGGTCACAGTACACTGGATATCTGGTAAGCCTTATGCCTATCCACTCACCCTCCAGCCAATGATCTTAGAATTTGGACAAATTAAAAAAGACCCAGCCAAATCCATGCTCTACTCAACCATGCACTGCCAAATATTAACCCAGATTGATCTCTTTCAACTGATGATTAAATTAAAATATAAATACATAAGAAAATATTTGATAATATATAATTGTACTCAATTATAAAGGATAATCCACCTTAAAATATATATACATTAAGAAGCAGAAGAAATCTCAGCATTGTTTTTAAATAAAATTAAGACATGCAAACACACAATATATAGGAAAAAGGAAACCAGATATGTAAGTAGGAGAGCTGGAAGAATCCAGCTTTCTCAGCTAATCCAAATATAGTAATTTTGTTTTCTTACATGTTTCTACTGGGCTTCCCTAGTAGCTCAGTTGGTAAAAAATCTGCCTGCAATGTAGGAAACACAGGTTCGAACCCTGGGTTGGGAAGATCTCCTTAAGAAGGAAATGCAACCCACTCCGTGGAGAATCCCACGGACTGAGAAGCCTGGCGGGCTACACTCCATGGGGCCGAAAAGAGTCAGACACAATTGAAGTGACTGAACATGGCACTCACATGTGTCTCTACTAGTCTGGAATTGATGGTCATAAAGCCTGGATTTTTTCAAACTTGCATTAAAGAGGGGTTCTTATTATTGGCATTAGGCAATTTTCCATGTGAGTCCTCTGAAAATTTATCCCAACTCCTTTTTTTTCTTCCAGGATTTCCTAAAGTTTTATGCTTTGAACACTTTCTTATTTTCTAGTGTTTATATAAAATTATTCTTTCTTAATAGCATTTCTGTCATTTCAGTTAACTTTCAGTGGGAAAGGAAGTAGAAAAATGACTTCAGTTTGCAATCTTGATTCAACTTCTCCATCAGATATTAATTTTGTATGCAAGAAAACAATAAATGTTACTCTTAAATATTACAATGATTAAAAATAAATTAAAAAGATAGTCTCTGCTTATGTGAAAAAACTACCTAAATGGAACACCTCATTTTCTCTGTAATGATCAAGATAATGAGGCATTTCTGTGCCAAGTTAAAAAAAAAAAAAAAAGTTTACTTTAGAAAATTCTTTTTGAGACTCAAATGTAAATTCTTTAATTTTTTATAAATTTCTTCCTACTTTATGCTACTCTGAAAAGAGAAATGTGGTACTCTGTAAGATTTGTAGTAATGTATTAAACATGTGTGTCTCTCTTCCATGGGTATTAGGGTCAATCTTTAATTAAATATGGAATATTTATTCTTCTTAAGTTGAGAAGACAGTAACTAGCAAAGCATCCGTTCCAATCCACTATTGTAAATCGATTCCAGACTTTGAGAACTGTAAGTGCTAAAATTATTTTCAAAAACTTTGGCAATTAGCATTAAAGTTCAATCATTTGATGTGCACTATAGCTAAATAGGCGTTTGTGAGGTGCCACTAATGGTTAGGAATCTTCCTGCCACCACAGGAGATGCATGTTGAATCCCTGGGTTGGGAAGATACCCTGAAGTAGGAAATGACAATCTACCCCAGTAATTTTGTCTGGGAAATTCCACAGAGAACTGATGGAAATCCTGGTGGGCTACAGTCCATGGTCCTGCAGAATCGAACACGACTGAGCAACTAAGTACACGGTAACTAAACAGGCCATATCGTTCGATAATGTTGCAGCCTCTGGGTCTCACTAAGGATAGTACATATCATACCTTATTGTCCAGCTTCAGATGCATGAAGATGGCTAACCATATTCATGCTTTTACCTGAGACTTACTTCCACTGTATCTTC
>SJYX01010626.1:0-11862 GCA_006410675.1 Oreotragus oreotragus
GTTTGTTCACTTCCCTGCTGTCTGTCCTGCCTTTAGAATTTCAGCGCTAGAAGGATAAGATCCTAGTTTTGCTCATGTGAGGCCTCAACATTTAGCACAGTGCCTGGCACATAGTAGGCCCACAATCAACTTATTGGGAAAAAGAATGAATGGAAGTTCATCAGGTGACATCCAAATGCTATGCCTTGCATGCCAGGTTCTCCCACCATGAGCCTGAGCCCACCTTGTTGCCCTAACCAAGGCCTCTGTTCCCCATGCCCTACAATAAGCAACTGTTCACTGTTCCCCAAATCACCATAGCCTTGAATGTTCCTGGAGATGGAACCTGCTGGTCCCAGTGCCTGAAATGACACTCCCCTTTTTCTGTGAGTGTATGCTCAGTCACTCAGTCATGTCTGACTCTTCAATGCCTGGACTATAGCCCGCTAGGCTCCTCCGTCCATGGAATATTTTAAAGCAAGAATATTGGAGCAGGTTGCCATTTCCTTCTCCAGAGGATCTCCAAATCCAGAGACTAAACCCACCTCTCTTGCATCTCCAGCACTGGAAGGCAGATTCTTTACCACTGTGCCACCTGGGAAGCCCCTCCCCACTTTCTAGCAAAGTCCCAATCATCTTTGGGGAGTAAGCTGACATTTTCATCTTTCAAAAGCACTCTTCTTCCATCCTCTGCTGATCTGTCTCCTGCACTCTTGGGGTGCTCTGAAATCCCTTTATTGAATCTTTTATTGCATCGCATTGCACTAATTTGTTTAAATAACTGCCTTCCACTCTGGACCTTGAGCAACTTAGGAACAAAGATTCTCTTCGTTTGTCTTCGCTTTCCATCAGCACCTGGTATGGAACCCAGTCCATAGCTGATGGATATCTGTGAATTGTATTTGCAATGCTAGAAGTTGTCCCATGTGAACTTGTCCCATTGCAAGTTGCATCAACTCATAACTATAAGAACTGAAGAGCTGGTGGTCCTGGACTTCCTAACTAACCATCCTCAGAGCACATACCGAGGTACTCTATTTGCAGACTTCTAACAGTAACAAAAAGAAGTAGAAAAACAAGCCCAGTTTTGGCAATAAAGTCAGATGAGTCTCAGACAAGGAGATGGTCCGTCACTTTATCCTTCTGCTATAAAGGACCTTCTGTCAGCAAACATCACTGATTGCCTACTAAGTACCAGACACTGTGCTAGGCACCAGAACCTCTCAAAGTCAAAGAAGTCGTGACCATGACTTGAAGGAGCTCATGGGCTCATAGGCACAGGGAGAAGACATCCCTCCTTGTTCCTCTGCCAGTTTAACTCAGACCTGGTTGTTGTTGATAAATGAAAACCTCATCCAAGTTGGCACTTCAGTTTAGTTCAGTCACTGTCATGTCCGACTCTTTGTGACCCCACGGACTGCAGCACGCCAGGCCTCCCTGTCCATCATGGACTCCCGAAACTTACTCAAACTCATGTCCATTGAGTCAGTGATGCCATCCAACCATCTCATCCTCTGTCCCCTTCTCTTCCCATCTTCAATCTTTTCCAGCATCAGGGTCTTTTCAAATGAGTCGGTTCTTCAGATCAGGTGGCCAAAGTATTGGAGTTTCACCTTCAGCATCAGTTCTTCCAATGAATATTCAGGACTGATCTCCTATAGGATGGACTGGTGGATCTCCTTGCAGTCCATGGGACTCTCAAGAGTCTTCTCCAATACCACAGTTCAAAAGCATTAATTCTTTGGTGCTCAGCTTTATAATGCAACTTTCACATCCATACATGACTACTGGAGAAACCATAGCTTTAACTAGATGGACCTTTGCTGGCAAAGTAATGTCTCTGCTTTTTAATATGCTGTCTAGGTTGGTCATAACTTTTCTTCCAAGGAGCGGGTGTCTTTTAATTTCGTGGCTGCAGTCACCATCTGTAGTGACTTTGGAACCCCCCAAAATAAAGTCTGCTACTGTCTCCACTGTTTCCCCAACTATTTGCCATGAAGTGATGGGACTGGATGCCATGATCTTAGTTTTTTCTGAATGTTGAGTTTTAAGTCAACTTTTTCACTCTCCTCTTTCACTTTCATCAAGAGGCTCTTAAGTTCTTCTTCGCTTTCTGCCATAAGGGTGGTGTTATCTGCATATCTGAGGTTGGCAGGCCTGAGGGCAATTCAAGGAGCTCTCTAGGAAACGAGGGGCCTACTTTGTGGTCTTCCCAGGCTTCATGTACGAGGACTGAACAGCAGACAGGACCACCATGGGGATCTATTCATGTACTGACAAGATTCATGAGGGAAGGTCCCCGCTGTGAAGGAGCTCCCCAAACTGATGGTACAGCCTAGGGTTTACAGCATGAGATTAAGGGCAGCACCAACTTGTGCCAATTTTAGAGGCCTGCCTAGTTTGCCCTCAAATAATATCTCTTAAAAAAAGGTGACTTGGATTTCCTGGATGGCTGTCCCATTGCCCCCCAAATGCTGGCATATGCAACAATTATTTATGGGCTTGAGGTTTTTCTACCATTAGAAAAAAATGCCTCCAAGTATACGGAGCACAGGGGCAGATGGTCTGCCCTTATATCGAGCTACTGTCTCAGCTACAACTGGAAGAGAGAGAATCTGCTAATAAGGAATTCCTTATGAGTCTGGAAAGCAACATTCATGCTCCTTACCCAGGATGGCCTTTAGAAGGCCAGCACCTGCTTCCAGTTCTTGCTCCCTGACCTTTTGCTAATACAGGGCTACACAGCCCTGGGATGACCTAACCTAGCTCAGGGTTGAGGAGGGATCTTTCTGGGATTTAAAGATTCTTTTATGAGCTTTTGGCTTTATCTCCATTTTTGGTTTCAAAACCCAAATTACATCTATTACATTCCTTAGTAGAAAGGTTCTGCTGGTCATAGGGAATAATAAATTTTATAAATTACCCAATTAATTGCAACAACAAACAATTAAGCTGATGGGGACAGTTGGCATTCTACCTTGCTTTTGGAGGGATGTTTTAAGATATATATGATGCTGTTGTTAATTTCATTATTGATGTTGCTTAAACTTATCATTCCCAGGAGATCAGCATTAACTGGGCTGATTCACAGTGAAAGAAAGCTGATTTAAAACGTACCTCTCTGAAAAGTCTATCCTCGTAAAATCTCTCAGGTCTCTTTTATCCAGCTCATGACATGTTTTTTATAGGAGGGAGATGACATTGAATGCTCCTGNCTGTTGTTAATTTCATTATTGATGTTGCTTAAACTTATCATTCCCAGGAGATCAGCATTAACTGGGCTGATTCACAGTGAAAGAAAGCTGATTTAAAACGTACCTCTCTGAAAAGTCTATCCTCGTAAAATCTCTCAGGTCTCTTTTATCCAGCTCATGACATGTTTTTTATAGGAGGGAGATGACATTGAATGCTCCTGGGGCACAATTATGAGCACCTGTTACTGATGGAGCCCACCTATGAGCACAGAGCAGGCAGTTCACAGGTTCTTGCCTCTAGTTCACAACCATCAAACCCTGGGACTTAGAGGGTCTGAGACCAGCCTGTCCTACTCCCTCAGGATTGTGCCCACCCTCTGCTGCAGTTTTGCTTTAAGAATGGGAATTTGGAGACCTCTTCACATTGATCTGATGACCTCCATCCATTCCAGATTCTTTTCACTGCTTTTGAGGAGAAAGTGAAGCCCTGAAGAGTGATGACAGAGATAACAATAGTTACCTTTCTCCAGGGCTTGTGTGTGCCAGGAGTTTCTACTCTTATTTTTAGTAATCATCACAAGTCCTCTATGGTATAAACCATCATACTCCTTCTATAATTGCAACACTAAAGTTCAAAAAAGGTTGTTTAACTTGTGAAGGGCTGCCGAGTAGACCCAAGCAGGCACCAGGGGATCTGACATTTAGGGAGACATATAACATGAAAAAGGTGAGGGTGTGTGGTTCGGACTCAGGCTAGTGTTGATGAAAGGAACCAGAGACCAGACATGGGCCACATGTGTCAAGGTCAAGGGCCAGTTCACTGCCTTTTAAGAGGCAGGCAGAACTGGTGATGATGAATTTACTCAGTAGAAAGTCATCAGCAATTACACTGCTGCATCAGTGTGATGGGGCAGATGTATGTATATGTGTGGTGAAGGCAGTGGGTTGCTCTCCTGCAACACCAGAAATTTAGAGCTGCAGGTGCTCTGAGAGACAATATAAGCCAACCCTCATTTTGGAGCTTAGAGTATACAAGACCAGAAAGGGCAGATGACCTATCTAAGTTCACACAGCTTAGCGGAGGTGGAGTAAGGACCAGAAACCAGGTGTCCTATGCCCTAGGCAGATGTCGTCACACACACATAGGTGTTACAGTGTTGGACACTTACAAAGTAAGTCAAACATAGCCTCTATCTTTTGATAAGAGACAAAACTAGGAACACGTGTAACAGTATGAGCAACCATAATGTGGGTAATGGAAGGGAGCCTACTTTGCAATCGAGGGGGACAAAATTCCAGAGATGACAGGGAATCTCACTAGGCCTTATTGCTGGTTATTGGCAGAGACAGGACTAATATTTTCCAAATCTTAGCTCCATGATTTCCCCTCTCTCATTCTTTTTCATTGGCCCTCTTGCATACTGCCATAAATCCAGGTGACCATGCTGCTGCTGCTGCTAAGTCACTTCAGTCGTGTCTGACTCTGTGTGACCCCATAGATGGCATCCCACCAGGCTCCCCCATCCCTGGGATTCTCCAGGCAAGAATACTGGAGTGGGTTGCCATTTCCTTCTCCAATGCATGAAAGAGAAAAGTGAAAGTGAAGTCGCTCAGTCTGTCCGACTGTTAGCGACCCCATGGACTGCAGCCCACCAGGCTACTCCGTCCATTGGATTTTCCAGGCAAGAGTACTGGGGTGGGGTGCCATTGCCTTCCCCGCCAGGTGACCATGGGCTCAGAAAATTTTATATAAAAAACTAATGCTTACCTAACTTAAGCACCTCTCTAAAAGAATAGGAATCGTCAATATCTAAAGGAATCAATGCTGAATGATTAGAAGTAAACAGTAGAAAAATGAAGTAATTGAATTTAGGCCAATATTTACTTGTTTATCAACATTTTATTTCAAATATGCCTTGAGTATATGCTGGGCATACAAATAATAATGGTGTTTATAGTTATAATAACTACCACTTATTGGCCATCATTTTTATACATTGCCTTATTTGACCTTTAAAATAATCTACTAAATAAATATTCTCATCTTTGAGGCATAGAATGCTATCTGCCTACCTCAATATTCATTCTGACTTTCCTTTTAAAATGCAAACAAATTCCAACTAGAGCTATTTCAAATCCTGAAAGATGATGCAGTTAAAGTGCTGCACTCAATATGCCAGCAAATTCGGAAAACTCAGTAGTGGCCAAAGACTGGAAAAGGTCGGTTTTCATTCCAACCCCAAAGAAAGGCAATGCCAAAGCATGTTCAAATTACTGTACAATTGCACTCATTTCACATTCTAGCAAAATTATGCTCGAAATCCTTCAAGCTAGGCTTCAGCAGTACATGAACCAAGAACTTCCAGATGTACAAGCTGGTTTTAGAAAAGCCAGAGGAACCAGAGAGCAAATTGCCAACATCTGATGGATCATACAAAAAGCAAAGCNCATCATTTTTATACATTGCCTTATTTGACCTTTAAAATAATCTACTAAATAAATATTCTCATCTTTGAGGCATAGAATGCTATCTGCCTACCTCAATATTCATTCTGACTTTCCTTTTAAAATGCAAACAAATTCCAACTAGAGCTATTTCAAATCCTGAAAGATGATGCAGTTAAAGTGCTGCACTCAATATGCCAGCAAATTCGGAAAACTCAGTAGTGGCCAAAGACTGGAAAAGGTCGGTTTTCATTCCAACCCCAAAGAAAGGCAATGCCAAAGGATGTTCAAATTACTGTACAATTGCACTCATTTCACATTCTAGCAAAATTATGCTCGAAATCCTTCAAGCTAGGCTTCAGCAGTACATGAACCAAGAACTTCCAGATGTACAAGCTGGTTTTAGAAAAGCCAGAGGAACCAGAGAGCAAATTGCCAACATCTGATGGATCATACAAAAAGCAAAGGAATTTAAAAAAATCTACTTCTGCTTCACTGACTATGCTAAAACCTTTGACTGTTAGACTGCAACAAATTGTGGAAAATTCTTAAAAAGATGGGAATACCAGACCACTTTATCTGCCTCCTGAGAAACCTGTATGCAGGACAAGAAACAACAGTTAGACCTGGACATGGAACAATGGACTGGTTCAAAATTGGGAAAGGAGTATGTCAAGGCTGTATATTGTCACCCTGCTTAATTAACTTATATGCAGAGTACATCATGCAAAATGCCGGGCTGGATGAAGCACAAGCTGGAATCAAGGTTGCCAGGAAAAATATCAATCACCTCAGATATGCAGATTACACTACCCTTATGGCAGAAAGTGAAGAACTAAAGAGCCTCTTGATGAAGGTGAAAGAGAAGAGTGAAAAAGCTGGCTTAAAACTCAACATTCAAAAAACTAAGGTCATGGCATTCGGTCCCATCATTTCCTGGCAAATAAATGGAGAAAAAAGAGAAACAGTGACAGACTTTATTTTCTTGGGCTCCAAAATCACCGCAGATGGTGACTGCAGCCATGAAATGAAAAGATGCTAGCTCCTTGGAAGAAAAGCTATGACAAATCTAGATGGCATATTAAAAAGCAGAGGCATTACTTTGCCAACAAAGGTCCATATAGCCAAAGCTATGGTTTTTCCAGTAGTCAAGGAGATCAAACCAGTCAATCCTAAAGGAAATCAACCCTGAATATTTATTGGAAGGACTGGTGCTGAGGCTGAAGCTTCAATACTTTAGCCACCTGATGTAAAGAGTCAACTTATTGGAAAAGACCCTGATGCTGGGAAAGATTTGAGGGCAAGTGAAGAAGGGGATGACAGAGGATGAGATGGTTGGATGGCATCACCGACTCAATGGACATGAGTTTGAGCAAACTCAGGGAGACAGTGAAGGATAGGGAAGCCTGGCATGCTATAGTTCATGGGGTGGCAAAGAGTCAGACATGACTTAGTGACTGAACAACAACAAGATGTATTTTTTCACGGTCAAATAAATGTATTTCCCAGATACTCTTACATGTAAATATGGCCATGTAACTAAATTTGATCAATAAAATATACACAGAATAGTCAGAGAAGTTTTCTAAGAGTTTTATTAAAGAGAAGGGGCATGCCCTTTTTGCCTCCTTCCTCTGTCCTTAGAACATGCATGTGATGGCTGGAGTTCTAACTTTCTTTTTGAACCATGAGGATGACAGCTATGTCTAAGCCATAGTCAAGTAGACAGCTGTAAGGATTCAGAGGCTGACCATTCTGTGGAGTTACTCTACCATAGCTGGACCATCTGCTCTGAACATCCTCTGTCTGTGTGAAACATAAAAGTACTTGTTTAAGCAGTGTAACATGAGGCATTTTATTATATACAACCAAAATCTAATCTTAACAAACATACAGTTGACCCTAGAAAAATTTAGGGATAAGGGATGCCAGTCACCTGCAAGCCAAAATCCATGTATAACTTTTGTCTCCCCCAAAACATAACTGCTCATAGCCTACTGTTGATCAGAAGCCTTACCAATAATATAAACAATCATCAATTAACACATTTTTATGTTATGTGTATAACTATATACTTAAAATACACTAAAGAAAATGTTGTTAAGAAAATCATAAGGAAGAGAAAATATTATTTACAGTATTGTATTCTATTTATCAATACCATAAGTTTATACTGTCTGTTTACAAGATGAATCAGTTGTCAGTACCTATAGCAATATCAACTTACATGATACAAAAACACTGTAGATGTTATATGTATTACTAACACTAGACATCAAAAGTGAAAGATAATGTGAAAACAAATTCATATTTATTTACAGCTATTCATGCATTGACAGCAGAGAAGCAGCAATATGACTGCCTGATGGTAGTCTGTCTCCATTTCCACTCTTCTGCCATCTATGTGCCATGAAGTGATGGGACTGGATTCCATGATTCTAGTGTTTTGAATGCTGAGTTTTAAGCCAGCCTTCTCACTCTCCTCCTTTGTCCTCATCAAGAAGCTCTTTAGTCCCTCTTCACTTTCTGCCATGAGAATGGTCTCATCTGCATATCTGAGATTGTTGATATTTCTCCCAGCAATAAAGGAGGCTGAGTGCCAAAGAACTGATGTTTTTGAATTGTGATCCTGGAGAAGACTCTTGAGAGTCTCTTGGACAGCAAGGAGATCAAACTAGTCAATTCTAAAGGAAATCAACCCAGAACATCCATTGGAAGGACTAATGCTGAAGCTGAAGCTCCAATCTTCTGGCCACCTCATGTGAAGAGCCAGGTCATTGGAAAAGACCCTGATGCTGGGAAAGATTGAGGGCAAGAGTAGAAGGTGGCAACAGAGGATGAGATGGTTGGATGGCAGCATCAATTCAATGGACATGAGTTTGAGCAAACTCAGGGAGATAGTAAAGGAGGGAAGTCTGGCATGCTGCAGTCCGTGGGGTAGCAAATAGTCAGATATAACATCACGACTGAACTACAATGTTAGCCTAGTATAATCAATAGGGATGTTTCATGGTAGCCTGGCCTATATACTAAAAAATGATTCACGATAAAATTTTTATAGCATACAGTATTAGTCATATTCATAACACAGTATTGGAACCATTGTCACATTTACCAGTGATGAGAGGCTGATATGGAGTTTCTTCAATTATGAGAAAGAAAACCATACTGTATGGTAATTTATTTTTGAAAGCAAAATTATAAAACAGTAAGAAAACTGAGTATTAATTTTATATTAAATATCACTCACCTTATACGAATGTAAGGATAGACCAGTAGCTACACATATTTTATGCATTCATGACATTCCTAACTTTATCTTGATTTGTTTCAATATTTCTAGGCTATATGGCTCATCAATGAGTTTTTTTTCAAATTATGAAAAATTTCCAAAAACATTTTCCAATATATTTATTGGGGAAAGAATTGCATAAAGTAGACTGGCAGCTCAAATCCATGTTGTTCAAAGGTTAACCGTAATTCCATTTTGCCTGTGAGGAAAAGGCGGCTTAGAGAGCTTAAGGAATTCCTTCCACTTCTGAGACAGATAAGACGCTAAAAACAGTTAACCCTTGAACAACATGGGAATTAATCCACGTATAACTCATAGCCAGAGCTTTTATCTGAAGTTCCTCCACATCTGTGGATCCAATCACAGGTCATGTAGTACTGTAGTATTTACTATTGAGACATATCCACCTATAAGTGGACACACAGTTCAAACCTGTACTATTCAAGGGTCAGCTACATATGTAACATAAACCTACTGCATTTTTCTCCTGAGAACTCAGGAAGAATACACTTCCCAGGTTCCCTTGCTGTTAGCTTGCAGGGAACTCAGGCCATAAGGCTGCGTTTTGGCCAATGGGCTGTGTGTGAAAATGATATATCTGTAACTTCCAGGCCAGGCAATAAAATCCTGTGCATTATCCTCCATACTTGCTCTTCCATTTGGAAGTGACAATTCATGCTTGAAGATGGGGTTATGACAGGATAGGACACTGAGTTCCTGAAGAGCTGTGGGGAACAGAATCCCCTTCTATGACCTATAGATATGGGACCAACATAATAGATAAATAAACCTTAGGATGTCAAGGCATTGGGACTGCAGAGTTATTACTGCTGCTGCTGCTGCTAAGTCACTTCAGTCGTGTCCGACTCTGTGTGACCCCATAGACAGCAGCCCACCAGGCTCCCCCGTCCCTGGGATTCTCCAGGCAAGAACACTGGAGTGGGTTGCCATTTCCTTCTCCAATGCGTGAAAGAGAAAAGTGAAAGTGAAGTCGCTCAGTCTGTCCGACTGTTAGCGACCCCATGGACTGCAGCCCACCAGGCTACTCCGTCCATTGGATTTTCCAGGCAAGAGTACTGAGGTGGGGTGCCATTGCCTTCCCCCGCAGAGTTGTTACTGATCCTGCCTAATTAAACTTCATTCAGTAGTGAGTAGAGGAGCTGGAATTTGGTCTCTGAGGTTGTCTGAAGCTAAAGGCTGTGTGTTGGTCCCTGCCTTGGAGGAGTTCACAGTGTGTCATGGGAAGATAGATGGGTACATCATTAGGTTCAGTGAAGTGTGAGGGACCCATAACAGAATTTTACCTGCATACAGTGTAGCAGAGATGAGGTAATGGTCAATTCTGAAGGTCTGAAAAAATCTGAAGCAGGAGTCAGGAAGGGTAACATTATACCAGATATTTTTAGGGCGTGAAGAAGCTTAAGGCAAAGCCTCTGCCTTCCAAACCTGAGAGCTAGGCTGTGGAAGCAGGACAACTGCAAATGAAGTGAAAGCAACAGTGAGAGGCAGTGCCCTGTGTGATTAAGAGACAGGCTTGGTGATGAGATACCAAGAACACCTCAAGAGCTAAGGTGAAAGCCAAGCATAATCTAGAGTGCAAATGGATGGCTTCAGGGAGAAGACTAACTCCAAACTAGACCTGGAAGGATATATGGGATTTGAGTTGGTATAAGGCTGAGACTGGAAACATTTCATGAGACAGAAACAGAAAGAGAAAAGGCAAAGGGGAAATTTTCCACTCAACAAAGAAAGGTTAAGTGCCTACATATGGCAGGGAGTTTGCCTGAAGTTTGAAATGCAAAGATAAGTCAGATGAAGCTGCTGTCTTCAGGAAGTCATGGTCTGGAGGAGGTGAGAATGACTATTACTCCACAGTCACCATTGTATGGAAAGTGCTCTCAGAGGGTGTGCAAATGGCAGACGTCAGAGAGGATGGAGGAAGACCAGTAAGGACTTGGCTGAAGATCTGGCCAATGGGGCAGGACAATTTCATAAGGTCCTAAAGGAAGATTCATAATTCTCCAGGCCGACAAGGGCAGGCAGGGAAAACCATTTCCAAGCACAAGGAAACAGCTCTGCAAAGGGTGAAAGACAGACTACGCTACGCCATGGACAGTAAGGCAGCTGATGTGGCTACAGTGAACATTCACACTAGGACGCAGACATGGCAGCCGGGGCTGGATAAATAAGCAGAGGCAGGTGAGAAGCTTTTTAAAATCCAGGAAGAAGAGTTTACATGAAACATAATAATCAAGACATGCCCACAGCATGGAGTGCTACGGAGTCCTTTAGACATGTGTATGGAATTTAGACTCACTTCCCTCGCTTGGAGAGCATATCCAAAAGGAATCTGCATTTTCAGTGTGGCTTGAACATCTGGAAGGGAAAGTGTCAGTCAAGTTGGAGTAGAGAAGAGACTTCCTATCCCAGATCACAGCCAGTCATGGAAAGGCAGAGAGCAGGAGAGGCAGTGGATGTGCACAGAGGGGAGAGGAGAAAAAGGATGATCAGGAGAAACAAGACACATACACTTCTAACAGCGAAGGCAAGTTAGGGTGGAAATCAAGGTAAGGCCAAAAGCTATCCGTTGTTTTCTCCTCTTTTTCTTCCAAAAATATTGAATCCCTTACTCTACTACCTTTTTCCAAATGCATTTTTGACTTAGCCATGAACAACCATTAATGAAAGATAAATTGGGCTTGATCAAAATTTAAAATGTCTGCTGTTTCAGAACCACTTTTAAGAAAATGAAAATATAAGCCACAGGAGAAAATATTTGCAACACACTGATATACGTATCTGAGAGAGGATTTGTACTTACAGTGTATAAAGAAGCTCTAAAATGAAGTAAGAAGAAAACAAATGACCCAGTTAAAAACTGGACAAAAGATCTGAAAGGATGTTTCACTAAGAATGAGTATGGATGGCAAAGAAGCCGAAAAAAAAAAAAAA
>SJYX01010633.1:0-26068 GCA_006410675.1 Oreotragus oreotragus
TGGAGAGAAAATCCTCAGAGGTGGAAAACCTCAGAAAACAAACTACAAAGTGTAACTTCTAACACTGAATGAATCAATCTGGACCGCAAGGGTTGTTTCACTCGCGGCAGGGCAGTGGGAAACAGGAAAGGATAAGCGTGCAGATGGAAGGTGCCCCGAACTAGTTTGGGTTCTGGGAATCAAAACAGCAGTACATCTATAATATCTCAAACCAGGAGGAGGTAGTTTATCATTACAGAAAATGATGAGAGAGCCCTGGAGCTGTGGTGCCTGCACAACTCTATAACCCTTTCCCACTTACTGCAAGAAACGCCGCTGTTAGCTAGTCAAGAAAATGCAATACTCCGATATGAGAAACACTAAAGGAACTTGCTTAGCGACCAGGAAAGATACTACAAGAACAAAGATGAAAAGGAAAACATCAACTCTTTTAATCATCAGAAATATGTTGTTATGAAACAGAAGAAAAATGTAATGAACATTTGTACATGCCAATGTAAATTTAAACAACTTAAAATATATAGAGACCAGGAGATGAAACACGAGGTCTGCCAGAGAGTGAAATTGAAAGTAGCAGGATTCATGAAAGAAATAGGATTAAAAGTAGAAATCATTTTAGAAAAGATTAACACAAACAAAACAAGAAAGACTGGTCTGCAAAGAAAGTAAGAATCATAAAGAAATGTGAGAGAAAAAAACAAAATTAATCCTCTCCTCTTTCCAAAGAAACAGAAATACAGAAAATAAAACAGAATTAGAAAAAGTTATCTTAGGCCAAGGAAAACCATATAGGTGTATATATGTGATATGAATATGTATACCTATATAGTTTATATATATATANAGATGTGAGAGAAAAAAACAAAATTAATCCTCTCCTCTTTCCAAAGAAACAGAAATACAGAAAATAAAACAGAATTAGAAAAAGTTATCTTAGGCCAAGGAAAACCATATAGGTGTATATATGTGATATGAATATGTATACCTATATAGTTTATATATATATATAATTTATAATATCAGAAGTTTCAATCCTAAGACAAATCATTGTATAATAATTGAAATTTAATGATTAAGAAAGCATTATTTGGAAGGCTAAGTGCAAAGGTCAAGACATATATAAGAAAGGAAAAACAATGGGGCATCAGAGTTTTTCACAGCAACAAGTTGACAGCAAGGATATAGGAGGTAATATGTACAAGTTAATCAAGACAAGAAAGAAGCTAATTGCTTTATCTTTATCCTCCCAAAATATCCATCAGCTGTAAAGTCTACAGTTAGGAATATCTATAAATTCAAGGAAGGAAAATCTTTTTACTGGAGGAAAAACTTCAGTCAATGTGGTACTGATCAGGACTACTATCATTAACTCAGTCTCCTGCATTGCAGGCAGACTCTATTGTCTGAACCAACAGGGAAGCCCCCATTAAGACCAGTAGTGAGCATCAAATGCATTTGTCTGTAGACTCAAGGGGAAAATTGTGTAGAAAATGTGAAAAACACATTTTATGGACAGTTCTGACAGTGTACAAATGATCCAACCATAAAAGTTAAGAGGAGGGAGTGAGTAAAAGATGTAAAAAGCAGAATTATCTCCATGATAGTCTCATATGTTACAGCTGAGAGTAACAGAATATTTTAAAGGCTCACAATCCACCCATATTAATATACACATATTAAACAGTACAAGCAAATATTAATAAATGCCCAATTACAAAACCTGAATAGCACAAAATGAGTAGAGAAATTAGAAATAACACCTATTCTAATTTTATTGCCACTCAGTATGGAACCATTAGATATTATCTAAAGAAATGAGAAGAAATTTAAGTACAGGCAAAATTATAAAAATAATGACTAGAAAAATATATCTACCCTGTCAACAAAAGTAAATGATCATTTTTTTTGACATTTTAATAGTATTATTAGAAAGCAATACTCAATATTATGATATATACAAGAAATATTCCTTTAAAAAAGAGATCAAGAGTATCTTTGAAAAGAGTTGATCAATACAAACAAGGTAAATGCAAACAAATGAATTATCAGTCTATTTTTATACCGTTTTTCCTTGCTTATATTTTCATTCCATTTAAAAAATTGGTTAACATGTTTAAAAGTCTGTTCTCTAATATTCTTAAATTTAATATTCTTTTTCTGATAATTCTAACTTTCTGGTTCTAATTCTGTTTCTTTTTTTCCCTCCCCTGTCTCTCTCATAATATTTATTTTCCTGGACTGTCTTCTTGTTGTTGATTTTATTTTGTTTTATTTTGATTGAGAGAAAAGCAACAGGAACTTGTATCACTAAAGGTTGCCTCTCTAAATTTTGACCATGTTTCATAATCCTCTCCCTTTGTTTACTTTTCAGAGACCTGAATTAGTTGTTTGTTATAGTTTTTCAAGTTGTCAGTTGCAATCAATTTGAAGGATGGGCTACAGAGAGCTTACCCAGGCACGGAGGGCCAGCAATCCACCTCATTTTCTTAAAAATAAAAAGCTTGTAGAAAGGGATGTAGATTTGGAGACAAAAAGTTTGCATGACACAAAAAAATCATCTAACAATATAAGACTCTATTTCAACTAATACAGAAGAGATATGGTTGAGAGAACAAGAAATTTGACAGTAAAAGAATTTACATGGAAAAGCATTTCGACAGATAATTTAATCCATCCTACTTCCAAGAGGGGAAATTTTGTATTACTGAAACTTCAAACAGGTATCACTTTCACCTCAGTTAATCCACAAAATTTGAGTCAGCAACATCTTGTGAGCAACCATATCAAAAGTAGCTGATAGATGATATGCCATTAACAGAATGAACAGTTATCCATCACTCAGTAAAACTTCATCCATCACCCCTATACCAAACTCAATTCTCTCTAAGACTAAGCACACACACCACACTGAAAACTGTCAACTTCTGATGATCTAGGAACTTTTCTTCCATGACCATTTGATTACATCTAAAGAAAGAATACAGAAAGTTCAGGGACGGTCAGTAAAAAAGCTGTAGTGATACAATAATAAATGTAATATATATCAAATTAATACCTTTCATTACCTAACACTCATTTTACCAACATAATCTGATATTAAGATAGTCTGTTAAACAAGTTCCCTGTTTTATACATGATTATATAATCTCATACTAGATTGCATACTTTTAAATGAAATAAATCAAAGAGAATAAAAGAATCTTACATAGAAATTGACTGTAATCATGGTCCCTGCTTCAATATTACAAGCATGCATCATTATTATTGGGGAAGGAAATGGCAACCCATTCCAGGATTCTTTCCAGCACAGCCCATGGGACTGCAAAGAGTCGGACATGACAGAGCTACTAAAGTGAAAGTGAAGTCTCTCAGTCGTGTCTGACTCTTTGAGACCCCATGGACTGTAGCCCACCAGGCTCCTCCCTCCATGGGATTCTCCAGGCAAGAGTACTGGAGTGGGTTGCCATTTCCTTCTCCAGGGGATCTTGCCGACCCAGGGATTGAACCCGGGTCTCCCACATTCCAGGCAGACGCTTTAACCTTTGAGCCACTAATCCACTACCAAATTTAATAGATGTACAGATGAATGGTGATTGAAGCATATCAGAAAACACATTCCTGAATACAGATGTACAATCCATATAATTATTCTCAAATATAAGCCAGAGCTTCTCTATATTCCCTACTAATAAATAATATGATTATCAGTTATACAGCTAGCTGGTTTTAATATCCTCATTAAGAACTTAAAAATTTTGCTAGAGATGCCCTTTTTTAACGTAGAACTATTCATTGTAGCTAGCGCTTTATAGAGGGGAAGGCAATGGCACCCCACCCCAGTACTCTTGCCTGGAAAATCCAATGGACGGAGTAGCCTGGTGGGCTGTAGTCCATGGGGTCGCTAACAGTCGGACAGACTGAGCGACTTCATTTTCACTTTTCTCTTTCATGCATTGGAGAAGGAAATGGCAACCCACTCCAGCACTTCTGCCTGGAGAATTCCATGGATGGAGGAGCCTGGTAGGCTACAGTCCATGGGGTCGCAAAGAGTCGGACACGACTGAGCGACTGAACTCACTCACTCAAGGCCTATCTTACTTCCCTGGTGGCTGAGACAGTAAAGCGTCTGCCTACAACGCAGGAGACCCAGGTTCAATCCCTGGGTTGGGAAGATTGGTGGGCTGCCGTCTATGGGGTCACACAGAGTCGGACACAACTGAAGTGACTTAGCAGCAGCAGCAGCGCTTTGTAGAAGAAGCTGATTCATTCAGTGCCTATAATTCAGATGCAAAAGACTTGAGCAAAAATTCATTATGAAGCAATCCATTGTTTTCTCTTAAAATATATGTCATGCATATATGTATATAAAGTGAAGTCCCTCAGTCGTGTCCGACTCTTTGTGACCCTATGGACTCCTGCCAGGATCCTCCAGCCATGAGAATTTTCCAGGCAAGAATACTGGGTTGAGTTGCTGTTTCCTTCTTCAGGGATCTTCCTGACCCAGAGATTAAACTCAAGTCTCTCACATTGCAGGCAGACTCTTTACCCTCTGAGCCACCAGGGAGTTTTATTTATTAAAAAGCTAATGAAATAAAATATAAAGCTTGCAATGAATAATTATAATATATATGCAGATACAGGTGTGTATATATATATATAAATGTATATGTGTGTGTGTATATATATGCAGTCAACAATTTTCCAACAATCATGCATTTTTTCAAAAATTTCTACCTCAAGTAAATGGGAATTTTCATTTTTGTAATATATTGCATATTAAAAATGAACTGTGTTCTTATTGATTTTGAAAGTAACACTTCCAAGTATGAAAGTAATAGCTTTTTGATTGATTCAGTCAGGATGAGTTAGACGTTGAGAAGAAGGGGAGAATTAATCAAAAAGGGTTGATATAGGACCTGTTCCTGGTATAGATTTCCATTTTTTGTGTCATTGTTGTCTTGTTATAGACCTGATGGACTGTTTGCACCAGTTTAAATGATAAAATGACTAGGATGAGAAAAGCAGCAAGTCAGGATATATCAGAATTAAGTCTATTTTGAAATTCAAGTTAGAGACCAAACTTTAGAATAGTCATAGCATTCTGAGTAGAAATGGTGATTTTTTTTTTTTTTAAGTCAGGTACACACTTAAATAAATCCTCATAGGAAAGAATAAGTCAAAACATTCCTAAACAACATTAAGAATTTAACTTTCTTGTGATGTACCAGCGATGTTCTAGAAAATATGCAAGCAAATCACATCTGTAATGAATCAAATTACAAATGAGTACCACTCTCTGGCTTTAACACTGAAATTTATTTTCTTTATTCAAGTGATCCAGGAAAGAGATATCAAGTTCCTACTCAGAGCCAGGCACCAGATACTAGGCAGAAACCTGGATAAAACATAATCCCTTCCCACCCACTAAAATCTGAGCCAATGTTCAAATCCCATGGTAGCTTCACACCAGCTTCTGAAGCACCAATAGAGAGGCTTATGGCTCTCAGTCCACCCAGGAGGCCACAGGGAGGAGACTGTTGTTCAGAAATGCGAAACCCTGGGGGAAACTAACAAAAGCAAGATGAACCAACAGCTTAGCTGGGAAGAAGACAGCGGCAGGATGTAAATGAAGGTACCTAAGACCTGAGGGAAGATTGCACATAGGGCTTAAAGAGACGTTAAGCCCATATACAGAAAAGCCCAGTACTGACCACCCCCTTCCCACCTCTGCAATGCAGGAGACCTGGGTTTGATCCCTGGGTTGGGAAGATCCCCTGGGGAAGGGAAAGGCTACCCTCCACACTAGTATTCTGGTCTGGAGAATTCCATGGACTATGCAGTCCATGGGTCCGCAAAGAGTCAGACACGGCTGAGCAACTTTCATTTCACTCACTTAGGAAATATAGTCTTAGATGGAACACATACTAAAAGATAGGGGAAAAAAAATCCTTTGCCTGTAACCCTCCTATCCAATTCTTAACTGTGTAGCAAATTATCAAATTGTTATTTTTAATTTTTATTTATTTGCTTCTTGGCTATGCAGGATCTTTGTTGCTGTGAGGGCTTTTCTCTAGTTGCAGCCAGCAGGGGCTGCTCTCTAGTTGTGGTGCATAGGCTTGTAATTGTGGTGGCTTCTCTTGCTGAGCATGAGCTCTAGGGCACATGGGCTTCAGCAGTTGCAGTGCATGGGCACAATAGTTACAGCTCCGGTACTCTGGAGCACAGGCTTAATAGTTGTGGCACATGGGTTTAGTTTCGCCAAGGCGTGTGGGATCCTCCTGGACCAGGGATTGAACCTGAGTTTCCTGCATTGGGAGGTGGACTCTTTACCACCTAGTCACCAGGGAAGCCCTCAAACTAATACTTTTTTTAAAGGTATAAAATACATCTAACATAAAATTTACTATTTTTCCATCATTTTAAGTGTACATTTATGTATATCTGCATTTTGGGCAGACGATTTTCAGAACTCTTTTCATCTTGCAAAACTGAAACTCTGTATTCATTAAAGAACCATTCCCTGTTCTCCACTCTCCCAAAGCCTTCTACTTTTTATCTCTATGAATTTGACCATATAATTTATATAAGTAGAATCATACTGTATTTGTCCCATAACTGGCTCATTTCCCTTTGCATAATGTCTTCAAGGTTTGTCCATGATGTAGCACAATCAGAATTTCTTTCATTTTTAAGGCTGAATAATAGTCCATACATATTCCATACAAATATGTACATACCACGTTTTGTTTATCAATTCATCTGAAATTAAAAGATGCTTGCTCCTTGGAAGAAAAATTATGACCGACTTAGACAGCATATTGAAAAGCAGAGACATTACTTTGCCAAGAATGGTCTGTCTAGTCAAAGATATGGTTTTTCCAGTAGTCACGTATGGATGTGAGAGTTGGACTATAAAGAAAGCTGAGCGGTGAAGAACTGATGTTGAAAACTCTTGAGAGTCTTTTGGACAGCAAGGAGATCCAACCAGTCCATTCTAAAGGAAATCAGTCCTGAATATTCATTGAAAGGACTNTCCAGTAGTCACGTATGGATGTGAGAGTTGGACTATAAAGAAAGCTGAGCGGTGAAGAACTGATGTTGAAAACTCTTGAGAGTCTTTTGGACAGCAAGGAGATCCAACCAGTCCATTCTAAAGGAAATCAGTCCTGAATATTCATTGAAAGGACTGGTGCTAGGCTGAAACTGCAATACTTGGGTCACCTGATGTAAGGAAATAACTCATTGGAAAAGACCCTGATGCCGGGAAAGATTGAAGGTGGGAGGAAAAGGGGATGACAGAGGATGAGATGGTTGGACGGCATCACCAACTTGATGGACCTGAGTCTGAGTACGCTTGGGGGTTGGTGACGGACAGGGAAGCCTGGCGTGCTGCAGTCCATGGGGTTGCAAAGTGTTGGACATGACTGAGCCACTGAATCGAACTGAACTGATTCCCCTGTCAATGAACGTGCTTTCACCTTACTCTGTCCATGGGATTTTCCAGGCAAGAGTACTGGAGTGGGGTGCCATTGCCTTCTCCTGACTATTGTAAATGGATGTATAAATATCTCTTTGATTTTTATAAATATCTCTTTGATACCTGCTTTCAGTTCTTTTGGATATATGCCCAGAAGTAGGATTGTTGGACTGTATGGTAGCTATATTTTTAGTTTTTTAAAGGATTGCCATATCATTTTTCATAGCTGCTGAACCATTTTACATTCCCACAAAGGGTTTCAATTTTTCCATATCTTCACTTTCTTCCTTCCTTCCTTCCTCCCTCTGTCCCTACTTCTTCCTCTCTCTTTTTCCTTCTCTTTTTTATTCCCCACCCCCTGATAGTAGCCACCATGGTGGGTATGAAGTGGTATCACATTATGGTTTTAATTTGCATTTTCCTAACAGTGATGTTGAGCATTATTATGTTTGTTTTGTTAGTCATTTGTATTTCTTCTTTGGAGAAATGTCTGTTCAAGTTCTTTGCCTATTGTTTTGTGTTGTTGAATGGCAGAGTTTCTTTATATAGTCTGGATATTAATCTCTTATCAAGTGTATGATTCACAAATATTTTTTTTCCCATTTTTTTTCTCTCTTGATTCTTTGATGGACAGAAGTTTTTAATTTTGATATAATTTATTTGTTTTTATTTTTGTTGCCACTGCTTTTGGTATCATATCCAATAAATCATTGCCAAATTCAGTGCCCTAAAGCCTTTCCCCTGTATTTTCTTCTAAGCATTTTATAGATTGATCTCTTACATCTAGGTCTTTGTTCAATTTACAGTTAGTTTTTGTATATGGTATAAGGTATGAGGTCAACTTCACTCTTTCACATGTGTGTATTTAATTTTACCAGCATTGTTTGTTGAAGAGACTCTTCTTTCCCCCACTGAATGGTCTTGGCACCCTTTTTGAAGGTCACTTGAGCATATATAATAGGGTTTATTTTGAGGATCTCTGTTTTATTCCATTGGTTTCTATATCTCTTTGTGGTGGTATCACATTGTTTTGAGTATTGTAGTTTTAAAATAAGTTTTGGAATCAGAAAGTGTGATGTTTCTAAATCTTTTCCCTCATTTTGAGCTTTTTTTGGTTATTTAGGATCCCTTGAGCTCCCATTTAAATTTTAGATGAAAATTTCTATTTCTGCCAAAACTTCTGCTGGGATTTTGATAGGGATTGCATTAAATCTGTAGACTGCTTTGTGTACTATTGACATTATAAATATGTTAAGTCTTCTAGTCCATGAACACACGATATCTTTCCATTTATTTGTGCCAAATTATTAACATAGTCCCGAGCAAAAATAATTGGGACTACTGTATATGGGAAAGAAATGGTTTTGATCTTTCAGCCTTAGTGAAAAGCAATATTTGTTATAGTAAAATTAAATAATTCTCTTAACTTTATTAAATAGCTAAAATAAAACAGTACATATTAAAATTATTTAAAATATATTTCCCATATAGAACAATTTCTGAAATGCATAAACATCTACGCCTGACAAATAAATTTTACCTGTTTCTTTGTCATTTTCTATGATTCCAAAATTATCTGTAGATGAACATTCTCAGATTTACCTTGATATAGTTACACATGGTATTTAGAAGTCTGCAAACTCTTTGAGAACAAGAAAAATGTCCCTTTTATCTTAGCACTTTTCCCCTAACTCACTAAACACTTCTTGGTTACTGGAACCAAGGAGACACAAAATTAAAAGCCAACTACTTAATCATATCAGCAATCTACCTATTAGCAAACATTGTTATCTTATTGGATCTTTCAAATCTATACCCAGTTACAACATAAGGACTTAAGTTTGTCTCAAATTCTGTTTCAGGGAAAAATTATAAGTGACCACTTCAGCATTTCTTCTTATTTTGGGGATCTCTAATAGCTTATTATCATTCACCATTTCTGGCCTACAGCCTGAAGGCAAAGTACTATTTATATTAGTAGTGTTTCTTCTCCTCTCTGGTCAAAAATAATTGCTCCATGTTGCCC
Source organism: Oreotragus oreotragus (assembly GCA_006410675.1). NCBI lineage: Eukaryota > Metazoa > Chordata > Mammalia > Artiodactyla > Bovidae > Oreotragus > Oreotragus oreotragus. The sequence continues at coordinate 9,504 of SJYX01010633.1, forward strand.
TTTGGCCTTGAAGGAGTGCTTTTTCTGTGTGTGTTTTAAGTGCCAAAATAGTTGGTTTACTTATAAATAATTTAAGCACAGTTTTAGGAAAGAAAATGGCTTAAAGGGTATGTCATGTAATATTTCTAGGGATATTCATAAACTTTTGAATTATTATGGATACAAATGATAACAGTACTTTTAAAGACCAGGCAAACAAGAGTCTTCAGATGAAGAAAAATGAAGCTCTGTGACAAAAGCCCTTGTACTTCAGCATAAATTAAGAATGGGAAAACAATGAAACCAGCTCAGCTTCTTCCATATTGGTTATATCCTAGAAATTCTTTAGAGACTAAATGTTTTTTTGGCCAAAATTCTATTTCTCTTTTCTCACTGTCTCGTGCAATGCAGTCAAGGGAGCACGCATAGGATTCTTTAACTTCTTGTGGAGAGACTAACCATTTCTTCTTATATAAACTTGAAGAAGCAAAACTTCTCAAGATTTTCAAGATAGAGGCTTTGTGCTGAATTTACCAGATAATCAGTATAATACATACATGCACCTGTGAAGGCTACTTTCCTTTTCATAGCCTGTTGTAGTTTAGTTGCTAAGTCATGTCCAACTCTTTTGCAACCCCATGAACTGTAGCCCTCCAGGCTCCTCTGGGATTCTCGAGGCAAGAATACTAGAGTGGGTTGCCATTCCCTTCTCCAGGGGATCTTCCCAACCCAAGGATCAAACCCACATGTCCTGCATTGGCAGGTGGATTCTTTACCACTGAGCTACCAAGGAAGCCCTTACATAGCTAAAGATGCCGTACGTATGAAACTCGACTTTTCAGATACCTCCTGTTTGACTGGAAGAGGGGTTGCCGTCTTCAAAGTGTTAAAGGATGTCTGTTGGAAAATATATTGAAAATAATATTATAGAATACATGCCCCTGCCTTTGTACACAAATATAAGTCCCTAAATCATGTTATGACATGATCAACTTCAACAAATATACAAAACAGTTCTAGTTAAGCTTTTATGCTATGCAAATGTGAGACATTGTTTCATTTTAAATTTCATCTTGTTAATGATGACAAATTATGGGCCACAGAATTGTGGTATTTTTCTGATTTTCCTAATTTGCTCAGTTTTGTTCTGGGGCCACAGGTATTTCCAAGGGACGGCAGAACTTGGAATTTCAATCCTTCTGAAAACAACTAATGAGGAAGCATGTGGAATAAAGAGATGCCAGAGGGAGAATGTGGAAGCGGCTAAAGAAGTAAGGGGCTTGTACTAGATGAAACAAAATTGAAGAAGAGAGACATGGTCACTACCTACAGAAAAATAGCCTTTCTGCTGCTCAGCCTCAAGGTCTATTTTACCGTCAAGATGAATACTCTCAGCTCTTCCTTTAGTTTCTACAACTTATATACATTCACTTGCAGTAGAGGAAATGACTCAAGTTCATGCAGGGCCTGGTACAGAGAGGCAAATTTATCACAGGTTTTAGCCTTAATGACTTGGTAGTGTTAGTATGACATACTGTGTTGAGGAGAGTGTGAGATTGTTGCTGGCCAAAATCTTGGCTTTCTCTGCCCACCGAAGCCAAATATCAATTATGGAGACAGAGTCTGGAGGAAATAGAAAGGTGGCTTCACTTCTCAGCTGGTGGAGAGGGGGATGCAGTAGGCTCATGCCTCAAGAACTGTGCCCTATCTTGGTGTGGAGTCTGGGTGCTTTCGTATGTGAAGGCTCGCAGTCAGGAGTCTGTGATGAGGAACAAAGGTGTTGGGACTTTGATTACTTTCTCTTGCATTGTTTCAAAGACTGTCATAGACTGGCACTGGTAACTCAGTAATTGAATCTAGCAGTTTGATGACTCTGTGGCCTTCTTTCTGATTTGTAACAATATCTGTAAGGGGAAGAGTGTTGTAAGGTAAACACCAGATACAAGATGTATTTAGCATGGGCTTTCCAGGTGGCACCAGTGGTAAAGAACCTGCCTGCTAATGCAGGAGACCTGAGAGAGCGGGTTTGATCCCTGGATCAGGAAGATCTCCTGGGGAAGGAAATGGCAACCCACTCCAGTGTTCTTGCCTGGAGAATCCCAGGGATGGGGGAGCCTGGCGGGCTGCCGCCTATGGGGTCGCACAGAGTCGGACACGACTGAAGTGACATCAGCAGGAATGTTCAGGCCTGCTCACTGTTCTCTTTATTTTCTGTTCTCAGGAAAGGGGAANCTCCTGGGGAAGGAAATGGCAACCCACTCCAGTGTTCTTGCCTGGAGAATCCCAGGGATGGGGGAGCCTGGCGGGCTGCCGCCTATGGGGTCGCACAGAGTCGGACACGACTGAAGTGACATCAGCAGGAATGTTCAGGCCTGCTCACTGTTCTCTTTATTTTCTGTTCTCAGGAAAGGGGAAAAACCCCCAAAACTCATTCCTCTTTATTTTTTTCCTTTTCACTACAATAGAAGTAATGTCCAGACTGACCATAAATGAATGTTGTGCCCGATTGACTATATTTGCATGAGTGAGGTAGCAGGGAGAGGTGTTATGCATGAAGGTATTTATTATACTTGGTACATGGTACCATGTTAGCAGTTTTAGTACCAAGGAGAAAACATTCTGAAAGAGCAACATTCATTGAGACTGTACAGATGGATTTTGTTATTTTCTGTACTATTTAAATATATCTCCCCTTAGTATTTTCAACAATTGCTAAGAATTTGGGGAGGTTGAAATAAAATTTACTTATTAATTTCCAAACCCCTGGGTAAACATTTTTAAAGTACATTTGCTGCTGCTGCTGCTAAGTCGCTTCAGTCATGTCCGACTCTGTGTGACCCCATAGATGGCAGCCCACCNGTATTTTCAACAATTGCTAAGAATTTGGGGAGGTTGAAATAAAATTTACTTATTAATTTCCAAACCCCTGGGTAAACATTTTTAAAGTACATTTGCTGCTGCTGCTGCTAAGTCGCTTCAGTCATGTCCGACTCTGTGTGACCCCATAGATGGCAGCCCACCAGGCTCCGCCATCCCTGGGATTCTCCACTTATCCCTAAAAGACACTTGGTTTCATTTTATTTCATAATGATAGTAAAAAGCAGTCTGTAGGGGAAAAATCATTTGGTACAGCCACCCTGTTTTATACATATTCACAAATATATTCACAATAAGGTGTGCATAATGAATGATTTTACTTAGTTTCAGTTTTTTTTTTTTTCAAAGGATGCATCTTTATTTCCACATAATTAAATCTAATGACTTTTAATCACGATCCTCCTAAATATCAAAGAATTGCTGGCACCTTGAAGGTTCTTGAACTTTTTGAAATTGCCTTTTAAAAAGGTTCATGGGGCAGCTGCTGGAAGGTTTTCTTCTCAATTTACAACTCAGGCATAGATTTAAGGAGAGTATAATTACTAGATACAATCCCTAAACAGAATTGAATTGCTTCCTGGGTGCCAAGCTTGTTGCAGACTGACCTTCAACAGGAACAAATAACAATGCAGCTCTGTGTCCTTGTTAGATTTGGCATGATCTGAAACTTTTTCTTCTGGGAAAAAATGAGACAAAGAAAGCTGGCATTGCTTGTCCTCTGATAACCTTTATCCACGTGGTCAAAGGGTCAGAAATCCTAGTTATCGTTGCTTTTCCTTAAAAAGGAAACACTACTTATTAAAAGAGCAATTCTGAAAGATTGACAATAAATCACTTGTTCTGAAAATTGAGCCAGTCTAGCAGCCTCTAAATCAATCATCTACTTGCTTTTTCCTGAAGAGAACAAAAATCATTTATTGTCCATGAGGTCTCAGTGGGAAGCTGACCATGAAAAACCCTAAATCAGGAAATAGGGTCTCTTCTCCCAGGTTCTCATTCCAGAAGTAATCAAGTCTCATTCCTCTACCTCACTCTGCCAATTAAGATTTCTTCACTGACCTTCTTTTTCTCCCTCTTCACCAATCATTATGTGTACAGCAGTCTCCCTTCTCCATGGATAACATTTCCCTGGTGGTTGCCTGAAACTGTGGGTAATACTGACCCCCCCCTCCCCCCACACACACAGAGTATGTTTTTCCCTACACATACCCACTTATGATAAAAATTAATTTATTAATTAGGCATCAGTTCAGTTCAGTTCAGTTGCTCAGTCATGTCCGACCCTTTGAGACCCCATGAATCGCAGCACACCAGGCCTCCTTGTCCATCACCAACTCCTGAAGTTCACTCAGACTCATGTCCATCGAATCAGTGATGCCATCCAGCCATCTCATCCTTGGTCGTCCCCTTCTCCTCCTGCCCCCAATCCCTCCCAGCATCAGAGTCTTTTCCAGTGAGTCAACTCTTCGCATGAGGTGGCCAAAGTACCGGAGTTTCAGCTTTAGCATCATTCCTTCTAAAGATATCCCAGGGCTGATCTCCTAGAGAATGGACTGGTTGGATCTTCTTGCAGTCCAAGGGACTCTCAAGAGTCTTCTCCAACACCACAGTTCAAAAGCATCAATTCTTCGGCATAGTGAAAGATTATTAACAATAGTGAATACTAAGAATCTGCCTGCAATGCCAGAGACCCCAGTCCATAGAGCAGGGATAGGCTACCCACTCCAGTATTCTTGGGCTTCCCTGTGGCTCAGCTGGTAAAGAATTCACCTGTAATTCGGGAGACCTAGATTTGATCCATGGGTTGGAAAGATCCCCTGGAGAAGGGAAAGGCTACCCACTCCAGTATTCTAGCCTGGAGAATTCCGTTGACTCTATAATCCATGGGGTTTCAAAGAGTCAGACATGACTGAGTGACTTTCACTTTTCACTTCCAAAATATAATAATAATAAAATAATTATTATATTTTACTGTAATAAAAGTTATGACTATGACTTTTCAAAAATATTTTATTATACAAACTTGATGCATTTCCATCTTAATTAAAGACATCATGGACTGTGGCCATAACTTTTGCATTTTGAACTGGGACAGCGAAAGGAGCACAAATTTCTTTTTCCTTCTTCACAATTACCTTATCTCTTAGAAACCTCAGCATCTGATTTTTTTTTCTTCTCTATTGAGTGGGGAGCTGTTAACCTTTTACTTAAAGGAGGCACTTTACTGCTTTTCTCTGGCATATCCAAATTGCCAGAATCACTATTCTTGAGCTTTGGGACCATTATTAAGTAAAATAAGTGTTACTTGAACAAGCATTGTGATGCCATGATGGTTAATAACCTAGATGGTTTCTAAGTGACTAATGGGTGGGATCTGTTTGACAAAGGGATGGGATGGAGTGCATGCGATTTCATTATGTTATTCAGAATGGCACAACATTTTAAACTTAGGAAGTGCTTATTTTTGGAACTTTTCATTTAGAATATTCAGACCATTGTTGACCTCAAGGAACTGAAACCATGGAAATCAAGATCTCAGATAAGAGAGAATTACTGGAATAAATGTTAAGTTGCTATCCCCTTTCCTTTTCTGTGGAACAGAACATTTTGTTATAGTCAACAGTCTTTAGCTTGTGTGGTTGGCAGAAAAATTCTACAAAAATCTGTTGATCAACAGAATTTTCAGGCTTGCACTTTTCATTTTAATTATAATGAGGCATTTATTTATTTGTATAGTTGATTTACAGTGTTGTGTTAATTACTAGGATACAGCAAATTGCTTCAGTTAATACATATATATATATATTTAAGACCAAGTCAACGTGGAGGTGGATAAACTGGCCTCAGAGAAGAGGAGTGGCTCGTTTAGTATTCAAATCTCAGAGAGAGTTTGTCTTGTAGGAACAAACAGAACAGCAGAATTGACTGTTTTTCCAAGAGTTCCTGAATGACAAGCTGAGGCTTCAGGGCTGGAAACAGAAACATAGGTAACACAGGCCACACAAGCATTAATGAAGGAGAGGTTTAAGTAGGGCCAGAAATCACTGCAGCAGCACCAATAAGGTAAAACAGACGTAGAAAGGAAAGAGAGGCTTTCAATTCCTGATTTCAGAGGTAGAGTATTTCTAGCTTCTTTATCTCATGTGGTCCCATAAATCACTAATTCCCATCAGTCCTACTTTCATTAACCCCTTTTTTAGCTCTAGTGGCAAAACCTTGGTGGATGCCCTCAGTTCTCTCATACACCAGTGGTCTCTTCTGCTGGAATTTCTGAAAGAACTTTTGTCTACAATCCCACTTCCCCTCAAACCAAGAGATCTTAAAAATCCCATAGCAAACTTTCTAAGGTATTAACCTAATGAAGTCATTCGCCTGATTAAACCCACAGCTCCTCTACATCAGGCACAATGAAAAAAAAGCTAAGGACTGCTTAGAGAATTAAGAGTTAGTATTGGTCAGATGGATAGTAATGTCAGGCACAGAGATTTGCTCAGTATTATTTGTGATAGAGAATTCAGACATCTGAGTTCTAGTCTTGGCTGTATTCTAGGCTTGACTATGTTCTGAGTTCTAGCCTTGGTGATGTACTAGTCTTGGTTATGCCTTAAAGTCTCAGATAAAGAAAAAAAAAAAAATCTTGGCATCTTCATATATAGAGAGTTAAATTATTTCAAAGTTAGCTTCCAGTTTGTAAATGCAGTGATTTCTTAATTTGCTATCAGTTATGTGTAGATAAAATCCCATAGCTAGTTAAGTCTGCATAAAAGATGAACATGGAGAAATTTCTCCTGTATAAGACAGCATTCCATAATAGAATTTTTAAAGTTTTTATATTGAAATATTATATTTATAGAAAAATTGCAGTGATATAGAGAATTCTTATATGTAGCAGCTTCCCTTAATGTTAACACTTTATATAACTGTAGTTCATTTGCCCAAACAAAGAATTTATCATTAGTATAATACTATTGACTAAACTATAGATTTTACTCAAATTTCACCATTTGTTTTTCTAAAGTCCTTTATCCATCTAGGATTGTTCCAAATTTAGGATGAAAGTGAAAGTCACTGCGTCTTGTTTGGCGCTTTGCGACCCCCATGGACTGTATAGTCCACGGAATTCCCCAGGCCAGAATACTGGAGTGGATAGCTGTTCCCTTCTCCAGGGGATCTTCCCAACCCAGGGATTGAACCCAGGTCTCCTGTTTTGTGGGCAGATCCTTTACCAGCTGAGTCACCAGGGAATTCGGATTCTAAATCTATGATAGTACACTTTATTTAGTCTTTGCATATTTTGGGACCTCCTATAATCCTTAGCAGGTTTTCCTGGTGGCTCAGTGGTAAAGAATTCAGCTGCCAATGAAGGAGATTCAGGAGACATGTGCTTTATCCCTGGGTCAAGAAGAACCCCTGGAGGAGGAAACAGCAATCCACTCCAGTACTCTCGCCTTGGAAATCCCATGGACAAAGGACTGGCGGGCTACAGTACATGGGGTCACAAACACGACCTAGCAACTAAACAACAACAAATAATCCTTGGCAATTTCTGTCTTTCCTTGTTTTTGTTTTTTGTTTTTGTTATGATCTAGACAGTTTTGATGAATAACAGTTAGATGTTTTGTAGAACTTCTTTCAGTTTGAGTTTGTGTGAGTCATTTCATGCTTAGACTGGAATTACGGGCTTGGGTAAAGAATAATACAGAGGTGAAGTGCCTTTCTGATTGTTTCATATCAGGGGGTGCATAACATCAAGACTATCGCTGGTGATATTTACCTTGATCACTTAATTAAAGTAGAATTTACCAAGTTTCTATACTGTAATTTACCATTTTCCATTTTTACTGTCTGAAACAAGTCACTAAGTCCTGCTGTAATATATTTTTTCTATCATTCAATGAATAATGACAGAAATATTTATTGATAGGCATCATCAGAAAGCCAAGAAAAAAAGCAGCTGTTTTTCTAATAGCTATATTTTTAGCTAACTCCTAAAATGTTATAACATCTAAGTAATGACAATAATTAAAAAATTCAAAAAGTTCAGCTGATACAGTTAATATATTTTTGTGTATACATAGTAAATAGAAAACAGTACAATGATATTCTTTTTCATTTTATTTTGAACAGTGATAATGTTCATTGCAAGGATAGGATATTTTACACAATGTTTGAGATCTTTGACTGTTTGGTCAGTGTTCAGCAACACTAAATTATTAAATTTTATTTGAACATTTTTTACATGTTTATATTAGTCAATGTTTATAGCAAACAAGTAATTAAGAGATAAGTAGTACATAAATAGATAAGATATATCATGGAAGAACTAAGGGCCTCTCAAAAAAATTAAATGAGATGCTCATATCATTACATTCTATCCCCCAGATTTCTGGTTACAGGATGTNTAGAATTTACCAAGTTTCTATACTGTAATTTACCATTTTCCATTTTTACTGTCTGAAACAAGTCACTAAGTCCTGCTGTAATATATTTTTTCTATCATTCAATGAATAATGACAGAAATATTTATTGATAGGCATCATCAGAAAGCCAAGAAAAAAAGCAGCTGTTTTTCTAATAGCTATATTTTTAGCTAACTCCTAAAATGTTATAACATCTAAGTAATGACAATAATTAAAAAATTCAAAAAGTTCAGCTGATACAGTTAATATATTTTTGTGTATACATAGTAAATAGAAAACAGTACAATGATATTCTTTTTCACTTTATTTTGAACAGTGATAATGTTCATTGCAAGGATAGGATATTTTACACAATGTTTGAGATCTTTGACTGTTTGGTCAGTGTTCAGCAACACTAAATTATTAAATTTTATTTGAACATTTTTTTACATGTTTATATTAGTCAATGTTTATAGCAAACAAGTAATTAAGAGACAAGTAGTACATAAATAGATAAGATATATCATGGAAGAACTAAGGGCCTCTCAAAAAAATTAAATGAGATGCTCATATCATTACATTCTATCCCCCAGATTTCTGGTTACAGGATGTTCTTCTAATATGGACCAGCAGGCAGTATGGTGCAGAGAGTAAAGAAACCGCCTGTAAGGCAAGAGACCTGGATATGATCCCTGGGTCGGGAAGATCCCCTGGAGAAGAAAATGGCAACTCCTCTAGTATTCTTGCCTGGAAAATTCCATGTTCAGAGGAGCCTGGCAGACTATAGTTGATGGGGTCACAAAGAGTCAGACAAGACTGTGCGACCAACACACACACACACTGTTCTGTAAACAAGGCTTACTAGACTTTCAGCTGAAAGGAATTAATCTTAATACAGATCCCTGAGTTCTGGTCTGCTGCAAATCCTGACTGAGCTTGTTCCAGAAGCCCCCAAAGATCCTCACTGGGTTTCACAGTGGTCTCAAGAATACTCAGTTCATAAAATATTCCCCAAATAGACATGAGCTATCTGGCCAATATAAGGGAGTTGGGTTATGGCTAATTACCACCATGTTGTCACTCCCGCATACTATAGGAGAGCATCAGGTGCTTAGACTCTGGGATTCGCTGGACAACAGAATGCCCCAGACAACACAAGTGATGGCTGTTTCTCCCATATTTATCTTCCTAGCTCCCATCTGCATTTGCTTCTCTTGTTCAGTCTAAATAAACCTATATACAATTCAGACATAAAGTCAGAAATTGAACCTAGTGTTTCTGCATATCAAGTCTTAGAAAATACACTTTCTTTCTCCTAACATATCTTTCAAAACAAATCCAGCAATACTTTTGTAAAACCTTATGGAGAGAAATACAATCTGAAGAAGAATCTGTAAGCTTCACCACAAGCCACATAAGTCAATAGATCTTCATGACAGATCTTCAAACCCATATGAAAAATCAATATTAAGGCATTTACCTGTGAGGTTTTCAACACTGCATCATAGATTTTAAGTTGTTTTCCCCTTTCTGAACTTGCTATTCTGTAGAAACAGTGCTAAATCTAGTCATATATTTCACATAAAAATAGATCTTTATTTCCCAAAATATTTTCAACATTTTGAAAAAAATATGAGTTGTACTACTTTTTCTGTCTCATCAAACAAAACATTTATATTAATCAAAGTGAAGATATCTGAATGAAAATAACAGATGAGGGACTCCTCAACTAATGGAATACCTTTACATGATGTGATTGTCACAGGACTGTTGACTGTTAAGGGTCATAATCATGGAAAAGTGGTGATAATCAAAAATTTGTAATTAATTTAGGGAAGAAAAGAGGAACTATTTTTCTTCTGTTGTGGATATATCTATATAAAAACTTGAGCAACGAATAAGCCAGAATGCATTCACATCTGCTGAAACAACCCTGTGTGGTGCAGTTCTTCACCACTGTGTTTAAAAGGCAAGTTATCCGCAGTGGTCTCCGGTGTCATGGTTAAATTTGCATAGTTTTGGGAACCCTCCTGATAGACAGGGAAGAATGGACTATTGTCATGAAAATGTAAAAGCTGCAGTGGAATTCATCCCTGGCCTGCTAGGCGGTGACTATCAAGACCCCATAAGGAGAGCTTGCAAACTCTCAAGTAAATCAATTTCCATGATTTAAATTTGTTCCCTCCCATCTATTTCCTAAGATACTTGAGCCAATTATGCAAGAGATACTAGGGTACTATTTGAGACCCTGAAGCAAAGAAAATCCTAGAGTAATGAGATGGATATTTGTTTTCTATTTTCACTAGACAGCGAGACATGCTGGGTGCATCTCCTTATGTGGCGGATTGAATTCTGTAATAAGTCTGCATGGTTTAAGAAAAATAGAAACAAATAAACATACTTTTGTTACAAGTTTCTTTGACTAGATTTCTGTGGTAAAAACGATGCTTTGTGGCCATCTCAACCTAATTCCTTTTCCACCTGGACACATAGTAGGACCACTTAACCCAGTCTCCTTTGCAGTCAAGTGATCATGTTGTTGCATTTTTGTAGGTTACTCCCCAGCAGATCCCATTAAAACCTCCTGTGTGATTAAGCTCCTCCATTCTCTAACAGCATGGATAGTGGGAACTCCATAAACCTGGAGAAGGGAAGAAGCACCTGATGGAAGAAGCGTGGATTCCGGCATCACTGGTCAAGGCAAACTCCTAGGACCTACCTTCACTGGTTATTATAGTGAGACATAAACTTACTATGATAGCCACAGAGGTCTGAATATTGCTTATTAGAGTACTTTTACTCATCCCAATTAATATAATTGCTATTAACATCTACAATATTTATACCTTGATGGCTAAAATCTGTTGGTATAGGGAAATAGAGAGAGGAGCAGGAAATGAGGAGGATGTTATTTCAAAATTAAAATAGTAAAGAACAGGAACACAGCTAGGAGCATTGTAACCACGATAAAAGAATTTAGAATGTTGATGAGGAGATAGAGAAATGAAACAGTTTTTTGCTTGTTTATTTTGTAGGTGTTTTGTTGGGGGTGTGGGGGTTGGGTGAGAATTGTTTAGTTTCTTCCTGGACATGAAAATCTAAATTCGCCAGAATTTTTGGCTGACCTTTCAGCTTTTTTTGCAGAGGCTTGCCCTTCTCTAACTGGCCCTAACATGCTGAGTTTCTTCCTCAGTGCTCAGAGAATTTCTATACCCAATTCTCTAATCACTTTATGTCATTTCCCTAGAAAATCTTATCCATACCCATGGAATCTATTATCTCTGTTAGATGATGATGATACAGTTTATATCTCAAATTTAGATTTATCCTTTGAAGTTTAAAACAGGAAAGACAATTTTCTACATTATTTCAATTTTCTGAAACTTTCCAAATGTCACACATGAAGAGTAAACTAATGTTCCTTCTCATATAGTAGTTTTATTCCTTTGATTTCTATTTTGGGAAACCTCAACGCCATCAGTCTAGTTGGGTGGAAACTGTTGCAGATATCATGCTGCCCCACCCTTTTCAGAGCCAACTGATCAATTCAGACAAGTGTACCTCTTCAATGGCTTTTACATTTTTTCTTTTCCTTTTTTTCCACTATCTTAATCCTTAGCACTTGTATAGACTGCTGCTATAATCCACTATACAGTTATACAAAAGGATGATTTTGGAAGGAGTGCTAGAAAATACTTTTATTTTGGAATGGGAACTGGAAGACATCATCTAATTCATTTCCCCAGCTGCAGTTAAACCACAGGGAACATAATGACAACATAAGAACATGGAATGAAATATTTTTTGAGGAATTAAATGAAAGATCTGTGTTGTTACCTAGGACAATGGAAGAAACCTATGGCAGTGTCACTATGGAAAAGTCTTATTTGAGAGGGCAAAGGCTGATCTACAGCTTTTGAAGATCTGTACAGTCACCAGGACAGGTCAGATGCAGTAATAACAGTTTTTAATCTACTGTTGTATTTCTCAAGATTTTTTATAAATATCTGGAGACAAGAACCTGGTAGAATAATGGATCTCTTGTGGTCAACACCAGTGGAGCTGGAGATACTGCCTCCTTAGTTGGAATTGAGATGTGACCCCAGAAACTTAAAGAATTTGAGAATATCTGGGGTTTATTTGCCCCTAGGAAAAATAAGCAAACTCCTAAATATCTTTATTTTACCAAGTAAGTGAATAGAATCAAACATACCTTTCAATAAGCTAAGTCATATCTGAGACACCCTTAGTGTTTATGCACCAAAAAATGGGTGGGGCTTGTCCAGGAGTCAATGTAAATTCTTGAGCTGCCACCTAATCTGTTTTGAAAAAAGACTTGAATCCCAGGTTTGAGCTGGGAAGATAACCAAGCCTTTTCAAATAAAGATGCTTGGGGCTGGTATATGGGGATGATCTGGAGGGAAGATGTGGGGTGGGAGGTGGGAGGGGGGTTCATGTTTGGGAGTTCGTGTAAAAAAATAAATAAATACAAAAAAAAAAAAATGAAGCATTGCGAGTCTCAGTGATGATCAGGCAGCCAACAGAAGTCACAGAACACATTGAAATATGTATTTAAAAGCAAATATTACTCTCAAGGTGATAATTTAGAGAGCAGTCTGCAGTGTGTAATTGTTTAGGGTCAGGTGTGGACCTACAAAAGAAAAGTATCTTGAGTATTTCTTGATACTTAATCCATTCTTCACAGTACTTCACTTCTGCTCACAGAGCAAGGCACAAGTAAAAATGTTTTCAAGTAACTATTTTAACAGTTCTGGCTCCAGATTACAACTGATCTCTCTTAGCCTTTCTTTGATTTTGTCCACATTGGTACAGTCCTAGAAAACCTCTTCTTTTTCTGTATATTCAGATAGGCTAGGATGCATTATTGTCACTTTCAAAAATAAATTCCATCATAAGCTTGAAATCCTAAAGCTTACCCCTGAGCAAGGGTGTCAAAAAGTTTCTGGGAAGCACGGCATTTGGAGGAAATACAGTACAAGCAACACAGTGTGATCTTGTTCCCAGAGATATTTTCCTTCCAATTCGAATGAAAAAAGCGTGATGTAGCATACAGGAAAAAAAAAATATCACAAGGGCAGCTGTCTAATAATATTACAAAATTGTGGTTAGTTATGCAAAAGGGTCTAACTCTGAGATCCCATGGATTGTAGCCTGCCAGGCTCCTCTGTCCATGGGGATTCTCCAGGCAAGAATACTGGAGTGTATTGCCATACCCTCCTCCATGGGATCTTCTCAACCCAGGGAATGAACCCAAGTCTCCCACATTGCAGGCAGACTTTTACCATCTGAGCAATCAGGGAAGCCAACAAAATTGATCAAGTAAAAATTAATGTCCTGCCCTATAACATGGAATTACAATATATGCCTAATAACATATAACATCTGTTTTCAAAGAACTTACATTCTAATGGGAATGACTTCTAGCTACAAATTACATAAAATGTGGTAGAAAAATTAAGTATTAAAAACAAAAAAGTGATGGGGAATATAGTGTAAGCAACTCAGAGAAGTTTTGAAGATAGTTATAGCTTCTTTAAATCACAACTTACCTAGCACATAACTGAGAAGACCTACACACATGGCATTAATCGTGTGTGTTTTAAGCACAGTAGGTTGATTAATATTTCTTCATTGGGTTGATGAGATGATTAACCAAAACAGCACATACAAATACCTAGTACTTTGTTGGATATGCAACTACTATTCCATTAAAATAGAACTCTTCCATCTGTGCTGAAATTACTGAGATATATGTAAAGACAAGGAAATCTCCATAGACAAGGAGGGGGATTTTTAAACGATGAGTTCAGTGTTTCAAAGAGAAACTGATTATCTTGCAAGAAATTCCACACAGAAACAGCAGTAAGAACAAACATATAGAGTAGAAGAGTTGAATAGTACAAACTGGTCTGAGCAAAAAACACATGAGAAAAAAGAAAACGCTCTTTAAGTAAGCCTGTTGTGGAAAGCCTTGAGTAGAATACTAAACCATCTGGATGTGATTCTGTTGATAATGAGAAATCCTTGAAAGTTTAGTCTATGGCATTTCTGAAAGAATACCTCTAAAAAAAAACAGATTCTTTTGTTAAATATATTAGAAAAATTCTGTATGCACAAAGCCTGTTTAGAAATCTCTACTATACACTAATACAGCAACAACAAAAAAGTAAATTCTACTCAACTTTAAGACAGATTTTATAAGCTTACTTACTTAACAAACTCTTTCATCTCTGTTTCTCTGAATGTAGCACCTATTAAAGACCCTTATTGTCACTGAGGGTTTCCCAGGTGCTTGCTAGTGGTAAAGAACATGCCTGCCAGTGCAGGAGACATAAAAGATCCAGGTTCGATCCCTAGATCAGAAAGATCCCCTGGAGAAGGGAATGGCAACCCACTCTATTAATCTTGCCTGGAGAATCCCATGAACAGAGGAACAGGCGGGCTACAGTCCATAGCATCACTAAGAGTCAGACATACTGAAGCTACTTAGCACACTGTCACTGGAACCTCCTTAGAAAAATGTGGTTTAAATTCTGCTTTAAGGAGACAGTTCTGACAGAACTCTCAGTTGCAAGAGGAGATTTCAGATGCTAGGAGTAGTTCACTTGCAAGCTAATATGTGAATGGCTTAGATTGGAGAAATAAAATTGAAAGAAAGGCATGAAGCAGAGGCAACAATCCTTAGCATATGATTGATTATATAAAGAATTAAAAATGTGCAAGACCCATTAGAGACTAAATGTCAAGCTCAGAAGACTGAATGACAGAAAGTATCTGTAATCAAAATTGGAAACTCTAAAGGGAAACCAAGATTTGAAATAAAAGGAGTGATTCTGGAAGTGCTGAGCTTTAGGGCCTGATTTGGAACTGTCTAGCAAGCAGCTGAGGATTTCATTTCATGTCAAGCAAAAGTAATTTAAAACCCAGCAGGTGCCAGGTTCAGAACTAATTGTGCATGGCCAAAAGATGAATGAGACATGTCTCGACTTTTGAGGTTTTACATTTTCTGGACTCGCCCCTCCACTAGAGCAGACCCAGAAAGCTTTCAGACAGAAAACGAATATCTCAGATGTGCCCTGAAGCCTGCTCATCCCATCAGATGTCCCAGAGAGAGTCAACTTTCAAAAAAGGACATCATCCCTACCTCATACCATGCAGCCTGTCAAAGCACGCAGCTTCATCCTTTTGTTGCTACACAAAATTTGGGTCTTCCCATCTGTTTCAGCAAATAAAATATAGAACTCTTTGCAGCCCACTTTTCATGGCATGTTTGGTATAGTTCAGTTTAGTCGCTCAGTCGTGTCCGACTCTTTGTGACCCCATGAATCGCAGTACGCCAGGCCTCCTTGTCCATCACCATCTCCCAGAGTTCACTCAGACTCACGTCCATCGAGTCCGTGATGCCATCCAGCCATCTCATCCTTGGTCGTCCCCTTCTCCTCCTGCCCCCAATCCCTCCCAGCATCACAGTCTTCTCCAATGAGTCAACCCTTCGCATGAGGTGGCCAAAGTACTGGAGTTTCAGCTTTAGCATCTTCCCTCCAAAGAAATCCCAGGGTTGATCTCCTTCAGAATGGACTGGTTGGATCTCCTTGCAGTCCAAGGGACTCTCAAGAGTCTTCTCCAACACCACAGTTCAAAAGCATAAATTCTTCGGTGCTCAGCTTTCTTCAAAGTCCAGCTTTCACATCCATACATGACCACAGGAAAAACCATAGCCTTGACTAGGCGGACCTTAGTCAGCAAAGTAATGTCTCTGCTTTTGAATATACTATCCAGGTTGGTCATAACTATTCTTCCAAGGAGTAAGCGTCTTTTAATTTCATGGCTGCAGTCACCATCTGCAGTGATTTTGGAGCCCAAAAAAATAAAGTCTAACACTGTTTCCACTGTTTCCCCATCTATTTCCCATGAAGTGATGGGACCAGATGCCATGATCTTCGTTTTCTGAATGTTGAGCTTTAAGCCAGCTTTTTCGCTCTCCTCCTTCACTTTCATCAAGAGGCTTTTTAGCTCCTCTTCACTTTCTGCCACAAGGGTGGTGTCATCAGCATATCTGAGGTTGTTAATATTTCTCCCGGCAATCTTGATTCCAGCTTGTGATTCATACAGCGTGGCATTTCACATGATATACTCTGCATAGAAGTTAAATAAGCAGGGTGACAATATACAGCCTTGATGTACTCCTTTCCCGATTTTGAACCAGTCAGTTGTTCCATTTCCAGTTCTAACTGTTTCTTCTTGACCTGCATATAGGTTTCTCAAGATGCAGGTCAGTTGGTCTGGTAT
>SJYX01010633.1:38371-58164 GCA_006410675.1 Oreotragus oreotragus
CATTATTTTACTAGCATGTGAGATGAGTGCAACTGTGCCGTAGTTTGAGCATTCTTTGGCATTGCCTTTCTTTGGGATTGGAATGAAAACTGACCTTTTCCAGTCCTGTGCCCACTGCTGAGTTTTCCAAATTTGCTGACATATTGAGTGTAGCACTTTCACAGCATCATCTTGATACTCTGTTAACATAACCTCAGTATATAAGTAGTACTTTCTAGATTGAAAATGGAACTGAGTCCAACTCTAAAATTATCTATGTTTTTCTAAAGATACAAAAATTCTAGTACTGTGGTAATTGCTAAGACGAATAGGTTGCAATCATTCTAATTACCTATATTTCTGCCTTCTTGCATATTATGTAGATAGACATCATGCATCAATATCAGAATAGCATATTGTTACTAAATGTTAATGCAGAGTTCTAAATTTTCTATCATTTCTAGAAAAGCAAACTTACTGACAATAAATTGTATTTACAGAGAACTCTTATCAGCTTTAATGAATTAAGAAATCTAGCCTATTAAGACATCAAGAAGTGATTATTTAAATGATTTAATTATAGCACAACATGTTTTTCTACTGATAATTTTACTAATTATGTCTTAATAAACCAATCCTAACAAAATAATTAAAGTCCAAACGTTTAACATGAAAATCCAATCTCATTTTCAGTTCAAATAAGTATTTCAAACATCATTTATTTCCTTGTAATTTACTGATTTGTTTAGTTTGTTAAAATAAATCAATATCTGACTTAGACCTAAATTCTATCATTACAAGTATTTTGCTCTCATAATACTACTAACAATCACACAAAACACTAAAAATATTGAGAAATATTTCTCATGTGATGATTTAAGTTATGCCTTTCCTGATCTAATACATTTAAGTATACAGTTTTCAGGTTTGTACAGGAAGAAAGTTCATAAGAATATAATCAGAGTGAAAATATGTAGCACCATGAATGTGAAAAGTGAGAGTGAAGTCCACTCAGCTGTGTGTGACTCTTTGGGACCCCATGGACTATAGCCTATCAGGCTCCTCCATTTATGAGATCTTCCAGGCAAGAGTGCTGGAGTGAATTGCCATTTCCTTCTCCAGGGGATCTTCCTGACCCCAGAATCGAACCCAGGTCTCCCACATTGAAGGCAGACGCTTTACTGTCTGAGCCACCAGGGAAGCCCAATGAATGAGAAGGAATAGTTCAAATAGGACCTCTGTATTGTACTATATTTGCTGCTGCTGCTGCTGCTGTTAAGTCACTTCAGTCCTGTCCGACTCTGTGCGACCACATAGACGGCACCCCACTAGGCTACCCCGTCCCTGGGATTCTCCAGGCAAGAACACTGGAGTGGGTTGCTATTTCCTTCTCCAATGCATGGAAGTGAAAAGTGAAAGTGAAGTCGCTCAGTCGTGTCTGACTCATAGCGACCCCATGGACTGCAGCCTACCAGGCTCCTCCGTCCATGGGATTTTCCAGGCAAGAGTACTGGAGTGGGGTGCCATCGTCTTCTCTAGGCAAAGCCTATTCAAACAAGTGAAAACATTAGATTGTTCGGGAACAATTGTTCACTCTCACTCCCAGCTCCATCCCTGGCAGAGAGGTTGCTGGTGGAGAGGGTTATAGCTCTCACTTTGGTCTTTGCTGTGTAACTTTGCTTTGGCCAAAGGTTTATCTTAGAGAATCTACTGCAGCTGAAGGCTAGTATGCTTTTGCATAGATGGGTTTGAAGTCCTGACTTCTGTCATAGTATTAACATGCTTCCAATTCTCTGATCAGAGGAGGATGACCAACATGTGCAACAGATCTGAACTCAAGCACGTCCCACCTCAACCCAATGTAGATCGGCTGAATCGCAGCTGACCGCAGATTCGTGAGCAAGAAAAAATGCTTACTAATGTATTTTTCTACTTTTTACATGGTTTTTAAACAGAGAATAATTTGACTGCTTCAAAGGCATCATTGTCCAACATTTCTGTTATTCAATCATCACATCTATTATGTGCACATCATATTTTAAAAATGAGTTATAACTATATTCTAACTGAAGTAAGTGGTACCACAGTATTTTATGAAATATCTTCTCCTTCATTTCATATTCAACCTCAATTGAATGCCTTCTACATTCCTGGAACTGGGATAAATTCTCTGAAGCTAGATCAGAAATCTCACAAAATGAATTTTTTTATCTTTTTTATTATAGCAATCTTTTGCTACAAGTAGGTACAGTCTTATTCAATTTTATATATCTGTTACTTAGGAAATCTCCTGATCCATAGTATAGCCTCAATAATATTTGTTGAATGAAGTGAAGAAATATGGTCAGAGTCCCTCCCCTTACTTGATCAGCAGCAGACTAGTTCTTAAGTGCAATACACGTTGTTTCTCATCAACATTCTCATTTAAATCATTTTGTGTGCTCCCTGTATCTATTACTGTACCTGGCTCCTAGGGGCTACTAAACCACTTTGTTCAGTGAATAAATGAGTCAACAAATGAGTAAAACAGTACAGGTATTTTGAAATTGTCATCCAAGACTGCAAGCATCTTCTTTGTTATTAGAATGATATTAAAAAGTTAGTATTTGATCATTAGGAACATTCACTTTTCTGTTCCATTTAAATTTTACATGTAGTGATCCATTTAACTATGAATTCCATGATTTCATTCAACATATATTGAAATTCTTATGTTTGCATGCTCTCTTCTAGACACAATGAGTAAATACAAGTATGGCCCATGATATAATGGAGATGGTAGTTAAAAGGTATCACAAGCGGCATTATGCATAAAGGTTTGTTTTAAATGGAGAATACTTTGAATATTTTCCCTTGTTACAAACTCAAGAAATGAAGCTACATGTTGAGATGCAATATATTTTAAAATATCAGAAAAAGAGGTATTTTTAAGATTGGGTTAAACGATGATGCTATAATGAATTAGCACAGAAACATGAAAATTTTTCTATTTGTGAGAATATTTGTAAAAGAGACATTGAAAATAAGTTTTATAATAAGGTTATTGTATCCTTGGATGACATAATAATTTTGCTACTCATTTTTTATCAATGAAAGAACACAGTACACAGTCAAAACATAGATACTTCACAATTAAAATGTATAAATAACTCATTTTGATATTATTGAGGTATGTTTCACACTTTTTAAAAAAAGGGAAAATATAAAATTTAAACTTCATATAAATTTTAATGGGTGCAAATCAAATATTTTAAAATATTTAAGAATTAGGTCTCATTTCAAGATCTATTACATGCCTCAAGAACATTTATTTTGTAGAAAATTTAAACTACTCTTCTGATAATGCGATTCTTTCACAAAAATCTTAAGAGGATTTTCTTATCATTAAATTAAAAATCAATGTGCACAATAGGAAGTCACTAGGATATAGTAAATTTAGCAACTATCTTGGTTTGTTATACATATCTAAAAAATTCTAATTACTCTTTTGTAATTAAAAGCTGACAAGCTCAATTGCTTTTATAAGATAAAAAGAAAAGGAGCGTTAAAGGAAGTTAAATTAGATTTTACCATCTGTTTAATGAGTTTCAGGGTTGGCTTGATAATATATTTCCAGATATAAAATTTCAAAATGATCATTTTCAGAAATAGTAAATGATCTGCCTTGTATAAAGGTATATAAGTACCTCTTCAAACTCATTACTATAAAATTCATGATTTGTTTTATTTCTAATGAAACCGATTAAGTTTCTACCACATCAATGCTAAACACATAACAGAGGCAGAATTTACATTCATAGGACTTATCACATTTCTTAAGGTTATTATAATTCATATTCTAATTTTATCATTTTATCATAGTACTTTTACTTAGCCTAGTCTTTAATGAATCTTTATACAGTATTTATTTCACTTTTTCAATATTCCTAAGAAACTTTCAATGTGCCTAAGAAACTTTCCCAATTGATTCCCCGTGACCATTTTCCTACTTTCAAGGTGCATTCACTGCTTCAAAACTATAAGGGGTTCTGTAAAGTAATTAGCCTCCAATTAAAATAAATGAATTTAAATTAAAAAATAAAGAAATGAAAGAAAAAAAAAACAACTATAGGGGGCCATCTGGTTAAGATGCTTCCCTAGTGGCTCAGATGGTAAAGTGTCTGCCTGCAGTGTGGGAGACCCGGGTCAGGTCGATCTCTGGGTCAGGAAGATCCCCTGGAGAAGAAAATGGCAACCCACTCCAGTGTTCTTGGAGAATCCCATGGACAGAAGAGCCTGGCAGGCTACTGTGGTCCATGGGGTCTCATAGAATCAGACACGACTGAGTGACTTCACTTTCACTTTCTGGTTAAGGACCACTTACCTGCAAGATACATCTAGAAGCATCTAGATACATCTAGATACATCTAGAAGCATTCTGCTCTGCCAAATTACAAATTCAAAATACATTCATAAAATGATATTCAAGTGATTATAGACTACATTTATTGAGTTTGCAAAGCATTATGGCCTATAATATGCCTGCTGAAAGCTGAACTATGCATGAGGCAGTCATTTGGCAAAAGAGTGCTACCAAAGATCATTAGGTGGGTTCATTTTGCATGCCAGACTTTGGGGGTATTGGGAGTCAAGTTGTGACATTTGCCAGGAGAGGACAGCACATGACGCAGAAAACTGTGACTAACAAGAAGAGCAAAGCTGGGTTGTTTGATTGGGAAGCTTTATGAACGACTATGATCCCAGCTAACCAGAATTCAATGAGTGGTAAAACTATGAACCTGAATTAATATCCAGAAAAAAGCTAGAGGAGGAGTTCCTCAGCAGTACTTAATCAGAGCAAATATACTTGCCAATTTCAAACTTAAAGATTAGTCAAGTTTGCTAGATATGGTTCAAAACACTAAAATCAGTGAATAGGAAGAGAAACTTTAAGGTCAGAAATAATGAGTGTACTAACCAAGATATTTTAGGTACAGAAAATGGGCACAGAGAAAAAGAGGTCACTGTGGATATGATCAATACCCTGGTTGTTGATTTTTTTTTTTTTTTTNAATCTAGCGGATGTTGGCAATTTGATCTCTGGTTCCTCTGCCTTTTCTAGAACCAGCTTGAACATCCGGAAGTTCACGGTTCACATATTGCTGAAGCCTGGCTTGGAGAATTTTGAGCATTACTTTACTAGCATGTGAGATGAGTGCAACTGTGCGGTAGTTTGAGCATTCTTTGGCATTGCCTTTCTTTGGGATTGGAATGAAAACTGACCTTTTCCAGTCCTGTGGCCACTGCTGAGTTTTCCCAATTTGCTGGCATATTGAGTGCAGCACTTTCACTGTGTCATCTTTCAGGATTTGAAATAGCTCCACTGGAATTCCATCACCTCCACTAGCTTTGTTTGTAGTGATGCTTTCTAAGGCCCACTTGACTTCACCTTACAGGATGTCTGGCTCTAGATAAGTGATCACACCATCATGATTATCTGGGTCATGAAGATCTTTTTTGTACAGTTCTTCTGTGTATTCTTGCCACCTCTTCTTAATATCTTCTGCTTCTGTTAGGTCCATACCATTTCTGTCCTTTATCGAGCCCATCTCTGCATGAAGTGTTCCCTTGGTATCTCTAATTTTCTTACGGGGAAAGTGGAAGCATATTTTGATTCAGTGTGTAATCCTTGATGGCTCAGTGGTAAAGACTCCACTTGCCAATGTAGAAGATGTGGGTTCAATTCCTACGTTGAGAAGATCCCCTGGAGAAGCAAATGGCAACTCATTCCAGTATTCTTGCCTAGGAAATCCTGTGGACAGAGGAACCTGGCGGGCTACAGTCCATGGGGTTTCAAAAGAGACGCAACTTAACAACTATACCACTATCACCATTCCTTTGCTCCTTAGAAGTGTGGTCTTCTGATCAGTGGCCCTGGCATCACCTGGGAGCTGGTTAGGAACGCAGAATCTGGGGCCTGCCCCACTCCAAACCTAGAGATTCAGAATCTTTATTGTTAACCAGATCATCAGGAGACCCTGCTGCTGCTGCTAAGTCACTTCAGTCGTGTCCGACTCTGTGTGACCCCATAGACGGCAGCCCACCAGGCTCCACCGTCCCTGGGATTCTCCAGGCAAGAACACTGGAGTGGGTTGCCATTTCCTTCTCCAATGCTTGAAAGAGAAAAGTGAAAGTGAAGTCGCTCAGTCTGTCCGACTGTTAGCGACCCCATGGACTGTAGCCCACCAGGCTCCTCCGTCCATTGGATTTTCCAGGCAAGAGTACTGGGGTGGGGTGCCATTGCCTTCCCCGATCAGGAGACCCTAAGCACATTAAAATGAGACAAGCACTGCTTTATTTTCTCTCTTTGTGATTTATTTTTTCTGTACTTTTCTCTAGTATGCCTTAACAGTGGAGGCCAAAATCAGGCATGGTAGTGCAAAAGCAGAAATATTTTTAGCAAGTATTCTTCTATCTCAGTTCCTATTCATACCCATGATGTTAAAAGATTTCAAACTAAATTGCTGTGTAATCTTCAGTTACAACAAATGTATAGTCTTCAGAGGCTTTAGAGGAGGTCATTTTCTGCTCTGTATTAGCGTCCATCACCTAAAGAAACCCCCTGCTTGTAGCTGAGTGACTGGACTGCCACAGAGTTTGTTTTGCACATATATATATATGGAATACTATCCTATCTTCTTTTTCTATTTTGCTTTTCTAAAGAGTTGGGCTATTGAGAGTTCAGTGACTCATGGTTAGAAAGAATGTGGGTGGAGAGACTCCATCTTACCTCCATGCTACTACTAACCAGTTTTGTGAGCTCAGACAACTCATTTTAGTAACTCTTAACTAACCATTCGGTCCAGGTACCACTGTGCTCAGTTTTTCAGTTGTGTCTGACTCTTTGCAGTCCTTTGGACTGTAGCCTGCCAGGCTCCTCTATCCATGGAATTTTCCAGGCAAGAATACTGGAGTGGGTTGCCATTTCCTCCTCCAAGGGATCTTCCCCATCCAGGGATTGAACTCATGTCCCTTGCATCTCCTATATGGGCAGGTGGATTCTTTATCTGCTGAGCCACTGGGGAAGTCCCCATAATATCAGGCCTGGGACTGCTTTGACTGTTCTGTTCCTATTAATCCAAGAGACTTTTATACAGTGACTTGATCATGCAGTGGGAGCTGCCGATAGGAATGGGGTGTCTAAAACAAAAATTGGGATAATTGTCATACATATGTGTATTTTGCTTAGTCATTGTAACATCCTCCTTACCACTTTGATAGAACTCTCAGGTGGGAAAAACTTGCTAAGTGGACTTTAAAAAAAATTGAGGTATAGTTGATGTATAATATTGTGTTAGTTTCTGATGTACAACAAAGTGATTCATAGATATATTCTTTTTCATATTTTTTTCCATTATGGTTTATTACAGGATACTGAATATAGTTCTCTGTGCTATACAGTAGGACCTTGCTGTTGATCTGTTTTACATATAGTAGTGTGTATCTGCAAATCCCAAACTCCTCATTTATCTCTCCCCTGCTCTCTCCTTTGGTAACCATGAGTTGGTTTTCTAAGCCTATGAACCTTATGTAAATAAGTTTACTTGTATCATAGTTTAGACTCTACGTATAAGTGCTATTGTATGAGTTCACTACATGTAAGTGATATAAGTGATATTGTATGAGTTTACTTTTTGTTGAGTTTTTCTTATATTTCCTGGCTCTGTCTCTGGAACAAGTGCTAATAAACCACTGAATGAATGCCCAAAGGCAGGGGCAGAAGGCCACCATGGAGAAGGGTCCCAGCTTATTTACTTATGTGCAGTGGTTCTCAAGTCACTTTCCTATTGACTTTCTCCAGCTAACTCCTGTAGAATGGGACTTAGCAAGAATCTGGGTGTTCCCAGTGCTTGCACCTCTGTTGAAAGACTCTGCAAGGGCTTTTATTTCTGCTGGAGGTTCGCCAGGGAGGTTCCAAGAAGACACGATGTGTGTTAAGTCAGTGGCTGTGTTAGGGTCTCTGTTAGGAACTGCTGATGGTTGGGAGTGAGGAGAGCTAAAAGTCGGAAGACGAGCGTCTCTGAGGAATCCGTCTGGGTCTGGGCTTCAACCTAGTCCCGTTCTTTTTAAAGTGATTCTTGAGGAAGGAAAGCATGGAGAAGCCAAGTAAACAAGTAGGCCATTGTCCACTGGTGACTTGGTTTTATGGAAAAAATGTAAGGCAATTTTTTGAGCAGAGTTCAGCAGAGCTCATCATAGAGCTGTTAATTAAGTGTTAATTATAGCCTGTCGCTGGTGGATAGTAATGGTGAAATTGTGTGGTTCGGTTTTATTTTGAAGGCATTTTTGTCAGCAGCTCAGACTACAGTCAAGAAAGAATAGAAGCTATTGTTTTCTTCATGTATCTTAGGACTTTAGCGGCTTCTGGGGCCAGTATTGAAAAGAGGATCTGTTCTTATTACTATCACAAAGTTTTATCAGAAAAAAATCTGTATTTAACTACCTGGAAATCAATTTGTTCTTTCTGCTCATGGTCTAGATTTTAGAATTTTGAACCCTGAATTCTCTTATGGATGATGGTACATGTGCCCTGCCCCCCTCCTCCACCTCTTCTGTTATTTTTCTTCAAGTTGAGGGAAAACAGACCTAAAAGTATCTTCCTGGGAACACATCTTATATTTAGAAATTCCAGTTGCTGTTTCTATCTCAGTCTTGTACTTTGACTTT
Source organism: Oreotragus oreotragus (assembly GCA_006410675.1). NCBI lineage: Eukaryota > Metazoa > Chordata > Mammalia > Artiodactyla > Bovidae > Oreotragus > Oreotragus oreotragus. The sequence continues at coordinate 47,057 of SJYX01010633.1, forward strand.
TTTTTTTGGGGGGGGGTAATAAATCATCTTCCAAGGTGGATATTTATTTCATAAAGTGAGAACAACGTGTGGGAAACAGTTTTGTGACTTAGCAGTCGCCCCTGAGAGAGCAAAGTTAGTGGCTTTAATTTAAAAGTTGACTAACTCTGGAATAGAGGCGACCTAATCCTTAATTTTTTTTTCCCCTCCCAGATATTTGAAGGGCAATGAGCAGGACTAATAGTCAGGAGCCACATAAAGAGACTGTCTTCTGCTTCACAATGTCCTTCTCTTGTTATCTAGTGGAGCTTTGCAAGTGATTGTGAAAACGAGGTGTTTTCTCCACTTCATTGTACTGTGGAGGCGAAATGAGATCAAATGACTCATTCAAGACCAGACAGAAGGTCCTGGCTCAGCTGGGCAGAGATACAGACCTGGGAGTGTTCAGATGCATTTCCTTGTGGGGTTGATCTCTCTCCTGTGGGTTAGAATAAGAGGAGCATCATCACACTGTGATAGTCTTCCCCTAGATCTGTTGCTTTACACCGTGATAGTCTTCCCCTAGATCTGTTGCTTTGGCCTCAGCAATCCTGCTAATCTCCCCTCTTCAGTCAGCTTTGTTCGTTGCATCCAGAAGATTCCTGTTTTCCTCTGGAGCAGGGACAGAGACAAACACGGGGTAGGGCTGGTTAATCAGATTCACTGGATGTTTTCTAGGTCATGAGGCTGCAGGGCACAGTAGAGGAAACTTCCCATCAGTGATAAATTGGGAGGCGCACTTGGGACTCAGGTCATGGTGTGACAGTCAGGATAAAGCCTCACAACCAACAGCACTTCTTCCCTCCAATTCTTCCCTAAAGTTGGTGGGATTTCCAGAAACAGCTGATAAGCATGTGTATGTCTTCCTCCATTTCCTCAGCTATAGCAGTAACTTCAGAACAAGTTTCCTCAGACTCAGCTCAACTGACATTTGGGGCCAGGTGATTCTTTGGTGTGGGCCTCCCAGGTGACTCAGTGGTAAAGAACCAGCCTGCCAATACAAGAGATGCAGGTCTGATCCCTGGGTAGGGAGGATCCCCTGGAGAAGCAAATGGCAACTCACTGCAGTGTTCTTGCCTGGAGAATCCGGTCGACAGAGGAGCCTGGTGGACTACAGTTGCAAAGAGTCAGACGCGACTGAGTGACTAAACAGTAACAGCGATTCTTTGTCACAGGTGGCCTGTGCACTGTAGGATATTTGGTAGATTCCTGGTCTCCATTTGGGCTTCCCTGGTGGCTGAGATGGTAAAGAATCTGCCCACAGTTTGGGAGATTGGGGTTTGATTCCTGGAGAAGGGAGTGGGTAACCCCTCCAGTATTCTTGTCCGGAAAATTCCATGGACAGAGGAGCCTGGCAGGCTACAGTCCATAGGATTGCAAAGACTCAGGCACAACTGAGCGACTAACACTTTTCACTTCTGGTCTCTACTTATTAAATACCAACAGCTTCTCTCTTACTTGAACTCCACCTGTGACAACCAAAAGTGTTTCTGGGCATTGTTAAGTGTCCCTTGAGAGGAGGAATTATCCCTACCCATTCAAATTGAGAATTATTGCTCAAGAGACTGGAAAACATGCAGGCTAGAAGGTTTCAGGTGTGAGAAGTGGGCTTAGCCTCACAAGTACCTTTTAGCTAAAGTCCAGGTGACTTTTGCCTGGTACTCCAATGGGCCTGGGGATCACCTTCACAGACCACATTTATTTCCTTTGGGACTGTGATTACCTCAGAGCCCCCAGTAAATATTCTTCATAAGGATTCCTTAAGAGTTGTCACTACATCTTCATGAAGAACTTGGCTCAACTGTCTTCAGAATGCTTCTAGTTCAGCCCTGAACTGGCATGAAGCACTTAATTCAGCATGCTGGTAGGGAATTTTCAGCAAGTATCATTTTCCAAGTCAAAAATGACAAGGCTGAGATGTCCGATAATGAAAGAAAAGAGGGAAGAATGGGCACAGTGGCGGTGAGACTTGAAAGATGAAAGTGGAGGACCAGGAGCTTGGGGTCAGTGCATGGAAGGTCAGCCCCCCTTTTCCACTGGAAGAGTTTTGCAGCCTTATCCAAGACAATAAAGAAGTGTTTGCAGTTGGTTAGAAATCTGCATCACTGCTTCAAAGACCTTAGAGATGAGACTGATGTGTCCATTATCAATTATTCCAGATCATCTTTCTGATGTCTTCCCTTTTCCAGCTGCCAACAATTAGACATGTGCATCTGGCAGCAATTTGTTTTTCGTCAAGTTCCTGAAGCAGCATTGGCCTCAATCTCCCGTTCAGTTGAGAGATGGGTGAAAAGAATTCGGAAACAACAGCCACTCAGTCCCTTCCCCAACAATCAGAAACATGCTTTAGCACCTGGAGAGAGTGCCTAAGAGTCCCAGTGAACATCCATTTAAGCCTCTTCATGAGAACTCTTCGTCAATTCTTTCATGTATAAATCTTTTCGTTAGATGACTTAGATGGGGTGGGGATCTTCAAGCTTCTAATTTCTTCCTGGCAAGCAGCAGAAGTGGCCTTTCTGTGACATTTCTGTAGATGGCAGCCACTGAAGAGCTGCTCAAAGACCTGTTGCTGCTGTTTATCCCAGTGTTCAGTGGAGCTGTTCCCTTTGTAATCAGTAGGTAAGCAGGTCTTTGTCTTGTCTGAAGATCAAGGGCTTCATCTCACAAGGTCCTCTTTTTGCCTTTTACTGCTACTACTTGTACTACTCTTATGTTTTGTTCTGGCCTTTCCCGCATACCCACCTTCTCTCCGAAGTAACTTTTCTGTCTTCCCAAGACACCTCCTAATCTTGACTTCAGGCTCGGCTCTTGGCCGCCATCTCTTCTGTGGCTTCCCTGTTGCTTCCTTCTCCCACCAGGATGTTTTTGGCTGCTCTGTATTCAGGTTATCAGAAGGGGATATGAGATCTGAGGATTTCTAGTTCTTCATGAGAATAGCACCGGTAAGGGTTAATGTCTGAGGGCTTATTATGTGTGAGGCACAGTGATGAGAGCTTTTCACGTATTACCTCGTTGAACCTCAAGAGATGACCCTATAGAATGGGCACTGTTAGCCTGTGTTACGGGTGACAACACAAAGGTTTACAAGAGTTCGTAACTTGCCCAAAATTACGGAGGGAAGAGAAGCAGGAGAACAGAATGTACATTCTTAGTTGTTGTTTTTTTTTTCTTTTTTTAAGTTTAACTTGGAAATAAGTCCTGAGTTAAAATTGATCAGTCTTTAAAAAAATGCAACAACCGTGTAATGGCTCTATCTTCATTCTCAAAATAACCTTTCTGGATGGAGTGTCCTAAACTGCATTTTAGAACTCAAGATTGCTTACAAGGTATTCACATATCACTCAGGTAGCGGCAACTCAAGGGAAACAGTTGGTTTCAGAGAGTGTTTTTTCATTATTTAGGCTGCTTAAGGAAAAAAAGAAAAATAACTCACTTAACTATATGGTGCAGTAGTAAAGAATCTGCCTGCCAATGTAGGAGATTCAGGAGTGGCGAGTTCCGTCCCTATGTTGGGAAGATCCCCTGGAGAAGGAAATGCAACCCACTCTAGTATTCTTGCCTGGGAAATCCCATGGGCAGAGGGATCTGGTGGGCTCCAGTCCCTGGGGTCACAGAGAGTCAGACATGACTGAGGAACTGAGCATGCACACGCATACTTAACTGCCAAAAATCCCAGATGAATTCTCCCCAGTACTTCCCCTTGATATACTCAAAGCAAAAAGAAGGAAGACAAAGACTAAATCCTTTGTATTTGTGATTTACAGTGATGTGTTTCAGGAGATGTTAATCAGATGCGTGTAGTAGGGAAAGTCCTCTACTGAGTTTGACCTTCCTGGGACCAGCTGGCGATGGCCCTGTTCTCCGTTAGGCCAGGTTAATGACCAAAACACCTACAGCAGGGAGATCAAGGCCACATGGCTGCGGTACCTCGTGGTTCCTTTGAAAGATGCTTGTTCAATTCAGTACATTTTTCTTGCATTACCAAGTTCTTCCATAAAGTCAACCGCAACCCATATTATCGGGGACTCCGACTAAAACTTGTGGTGAGTAGGAAATAGATTAAACACAGGTTTTCCCTTTTCTCTGGCTGCCAAAAGTGATGTCAGTGATGTTAATGATCCTTGCCTCAGCCCTCTGCAGACCTAGGGCTGTCTGTGAGAATGCTTGTTCTATACTCTTGTTCCTGGGCTGTTACAGAAAAGCTGATGATAAGGAACAACTGAGCAGCTGGACAATTACTCGAAGGTACACTCAGGAGCTTGCTTTCTTTCCGTTTATGAGAAGACTCTAGGGAGTGGGCAAAGACTGTGATGTCTATTTAGTGTTTAACAGAAATAAATAAAGACAAGGGGATGAGGTTCACCTGCTTTTCTTTTGCCTAATTAATAGAAACGGTCTTGCAAACACTTTTTTACTCTTTCTATACCACATTGTAAGTGAAGTGATTGTCATTTAAGTCTACAGATTTGTATCAGAGCCAAATAAAAGCTGTGTCCCATACGTCTGAACAGGACACAAACAAACAAAACTGGTATGAAATTACAATATAAACCTCAGAGGTGCAATTGTAATTCCTGTTGGGGAGAATATACTGCAGAAAGAGCTCCCATGAAAGCGGAAGAAAGCAACTTTTATGACCTTCTTCCTCAGGTAGGGAAGATGAGATCATATTATTTTCATGTCTTCAAGTAACAGGTTTATTTTAGTTGAGCTCTGTGAAAATGAAAACTTCCTGTCCCCCAGCACAGGTGATCTGCCTTGAAATGTTAGAGGGATTGTTTCTCTGACTTCCTCTGCTTTGATTTTCATGTATTACTACATGGGGATAGATTAGAATTTTGGCAGAAGAGAGATTTGAGGTATTTGGGTTCACATTTAGTGGGGGAGACTATTAGGGTGTTGACACCCCCTTTGCTTTATGTTTTAATTACCTTTGGCTTTATCAGCGTGCTCTGTCTTTAAGAAAATATGGGTAGTAACTGAAGTGATTAGTCTTTGGCTTCAAAGATTTCTGAATATTTATTCGGATTTCCTTAGTAGATCATTGATGGGGTACTTTTCATGGTTGAAGACCATATATTGTCATTGTTTAAATCATCTTCTCCATAACTCCCTAGCCTTCTTGAAAAGTTTTCAGCCCCTTCCGTCTTCTGCCCCTGTGTTGCTGGGGGAGGAGAAATCCACACTGCTGACAGCATCAACCGGCTGGCCCACAGCGGGAGCCCACAGGCGCGATGGGCAGTTCTTGGTCTCTCCCTCTCTTCCTTCCTGTGCATAATACGTGTGTCTGTCTTCATTGGTGGTCTCCTGAAGTCACCAGCCCTGCCAGAAGGTCTTTCCCTGGGACAAAAGGGAAGCTGGAGCGAGATGGCCTCTCACATGTTGGCAGCTCTCCCTGAATTTCTTTCCTTGGCAACTCTGCGCCATGGAAGGGCTGGCCAGCAACCGTGTTATTTTCACCAGCCCTCCCCCATGTGACTCGCACTGGGCAAAACTGCTATTTAAGCAGCTCCATTAAAGCACTGGCTTGGCCGGTCGGTTACCCTTTGCCATTTAAGACCATGAAACCAAGTCTTTCCAACTCACTTCTGGCCTGTTTTGAAAGATGTTGGTTGCCTTTCTTCAGCTAAAATGGCTGTCTCCTTTCAACATAAAGTAGCAAATACCTTGGGTCTTACTTCCGACTTGACTTCTTGAGTTCAGTCCTCACTTGTTTTTTTTTTTTTTTCCTTCTTTTTGGTGATTATGGTCTGAAGTCTTTAAAACAGAATGTTTTTTCACTACTTAGAGCTGTCTTTTCCCAAAGTCTCAGGTTGCCCGCACACTTCCAGTAGTACCTTGTGAAAAGCAGAGAGACAGTCCTCCTGGCCAAAACTTGAAGCTGTCTGGATTTAATTCTCGGTTCCTTGGGCAGCTGGACTGGTAACTCTGCTTCCGCCTTAGATGCTACCATCAAGCGCACATATCAGCCAAACTTCGAGCCAGGAAATTCCTTGCACAGGGGCTTTCACACAGCCCATCAGACAGATCCCTGCTCTTGCTTTCCCTCTGAGACTACATGGTACACTACCAGGACTATAAATGGATTTGATGCTGATGATTTAAAAAAGAACTACTGAGCCTGTTTTTCAGGTTTCAGGTACACTTAAAAACAGTAATTTTGCAGTGTTTTCTAAGGTGTTTTATTATACGGAAGCATTCTAGAAGGCTTGGTCAGCTTTAAATTGGCCATGTGTTGTTGTTCAGTTGTGTCCCACTCTTTGTGACCCCATGTGACCCCATGGAAGCACGCCAGGATTCCCTGCCCTTCACCACCTCCTGGAGTTTGCTTTAACTCATGCCCATTGAGTCAGCGATGACAGTAAACCATCTCATCCTCTGTTGCCCCCTTGTCCTTCTGGCCTCAATCTTTCCCAGCATCAGTCTTTTCCACTGAGTCGGCTCTTTTGCATCCGGTGGCCAAAGTATTGGAGCTTCAGCTCCAATATTCAGGGTTGGTTTCCTTTAGAGTTGACTGGTTTGATCTGTTTGCTGTCCACGGGACTCTCAAGAGGCTTCTCCAGCACCACACTTCAGAAGCATCAATTCTTCGGTGCTCAGCCTTCTTTACATAAATGGTCCAACTCTCACATCCGTACGTGACTGTGAATTAATTGCATTAGCATCAGTGGGGTAGCCGAAGAAATGAACTGTAGTCGTGGTTAATAGTACACAGTTGTTCAGTTGTATCCCACTCTTTGTGACCCATGTGACACATGGGGGTACACAGTTGAATATAATTGTGTGAAAAAGAAATTAACAAACCTGGGAAGACAGGATATAGAGAAATATCACCGGTGCCATGTTCAGCATCCTGCAAGGTACAGAGCTCCCCACCAACCTCTCTGCTCTCACATCCCTTCCACCTTCTTTCTTTTTCTAATCCCAATCAAAGGTAATCTCCTCTGAAAGGAGTTCCCCTATACCCCCACCAAGTTTTCTAAATACTTTGCATGTGCCATTTCCTTAAGGATTTAGGCATTTGGAAAACAAACCCAAGAAGCCTATGTTCGATGCAGGATGCAGCATGCTTGGGGCTGGTGCATGGGGATGATCCAGAGGGATGTTGTGGGATGGGAGGTGGGAGGGGGGTTCATGTTTGGGAGTTCATGTACACCTGTGGTGGATTCATGTCAATGTATGTCAAAACCAATACAGTACTGTAAAGTAAAATAAAGTAAAAATAAAAATTAAGAAAAAAAAAACAAAAACAAAGAAGCCAGAGGGAGGTTTTTTTTTTCTTTTTTTCTGCTTTTAAATTATCATACTTCTCCCCATACACAATGAATTGGGAGAATGGGAAAGGGGTTAAAATACCAAGAAGGTTTAAAAAGTTGGTTAACATTTTATCTTATCACAGATTTTTCAGAATGGGAAAGATCTAAGAAAAAAAAAAAAAAAACAAAGAAGCCAGAGGGAGGTTTTTTTTTTCTTTTTTTCTGCTTTTAAATTATCATACTTCTCCCCATACACAATGAATTGGGAGAATGGGAAAGGGGTTAAAATACCAAGAAGGTTTAAAAAGTTGGTTAACATTTTATCTTATCACAGATTTTTCAGAATGGGAAAGATCTAAATATTAAATCTATTAAAGCGTTATCTTCCTCGCTACTTAAACATCTTTGACATTAGATATAGAATATTAAAAGTTCAAAATTTTTAAGTAAATAGTAAAATCAGAACCATAGCTAAGTAGTAGTTTTCCTTAGGTGACAGAAATTATAATGATTATAATGAATTATGTTTATACCTTCCTTACATTTACTGTCTCTTATAAATTTTCTTTATTATGCTGAAAGATTTTTTGTTTTCAGTCACAGCTGTTTATGTTAAGCGAAAGAGAAATATGCTGTTTGACACATTTCTACAAGTGAAGGAATTTATTTATATGAATTTTTCTAGTTGAGTCTACAGTGTAAGATCTCAAACAATGATCTCCATTGAAGAAAAGTCATTACTATAGTCTTTTTTTTTTTTTTTCCAGCCATAGTTGGGTGAGGAAGAGTTTCTTTCTGGCTACATTTTAGTGCATGACAACAGCCAAGCAACTTACAATATTTTTACTTCTGTTTTCTTAGTAAAGTAGAAAGTGATGTTCTAACCAGGTATTTCAACCATGTTGCACTTCACAAGTTGGCAGGAAGTTTCAAGGTGTTTAAATACAAGATAAAAACTTTTAGACAGTGGGTTTGACTAAAAATGCATTGCTGAAAAGGAGCAGATCCTTCTTTTGTGCTTATATCATAACTGTATGCTGTTTCAGCTGCTCAGCCAGTGGAGACTAATCAGTAGGCTGAAACAGTGTGAAGGGAAGCAGAAGCTTTATTTGTTTTTCAGCTCTAGCCAGCAGAGTTTAAGTGGGTCGAGTCCAGGAGATGTAAATTCCTACTGGATACAATAATGCAATAATCCATAGGTCTCAAGTAGCATAGTCAAGTGTTGACTTATTTGATAATGCTTTAAAAATTACATTTTTCATTACTGCCAATGGGATTAGGCGTAGTTTATCCTGTGAGAAGACACATGTGGACCATAGATGCTGATGTGGTGATGAAATTTTTGTCAAAATGTAATTTCCTGCTACTAAATCTTGTGACAGGTGCATCGTATTTCTGGGTTCAAAAGTTATTCCCCAGTGATGTAACTCGAGAGAATATATCACAGGAACATCACCATTTGATATTTGCAAAGTTCTTCTCCAAGGATTTATTTTGCTTTTTCTTGTTTCCAGTTTATGAGTGCTACAAATGAGTTTTTGTAAAACATCCTAGCAATGTTTGTGGTTGATTGGGAGTCTTGAAATTGTATATATAAAGTACATTAAACACACATTACCCATGTCTTCTTTTTCAGTATGTATTACAGTCTTTACCACTGTATTTGTGTCACTCAACAGATGTTTATTGCATTTAATGACTGTGGGAGCTTAGAATGGATGGGTGTATTTCCAAGTTGCAAAATGTATGAATATACATTCATAGATGTCTGTTTTGGTCGTTTAGTCACTATATCATGCCATGCATGCAAATAAATTTGCATGGTTGCCCTTCTTCAAGTGGGTTGCTTTATTTAAGCTCAGCCTTTATGGATTGCAAGTGTGTAGTGGTAGGCATATAGACAGATAAACTGAAGTCCCATGAGGCGTCTGCTAAGATCTGTCTGTAAAGTTAGGACAGGTCCTTTCCAACAAAACTCTACAGTGATGTTTTTGGAACTTTAGTTTTGGAGTTCTTTGACTTTAGATAATACCTCACTGGGAACCATTACCCAGCTTAATCAGCTCTTTTATTCACCATATTTGGGTCTCAAAGCTTTTTGACTGTCTCCAAAGATCAGATGTGCTCTCCAAGGGCCAAACTGGCTGCTATAGAGACCATTCAAAAGGGAATGCCCAAAGCTGAGAAGGCAGTTGCAAGAAAGAAAGGGGACTTGAAGAAGGCATTCCAAAAATGCTTTGAACAATGCTGCATGCTTGGAATAAGTATGCAGATCTGAGGTGGCTGTGTGCAAGAATCCTCACTGAGGATCTTTGTGAAAAATCTGTCTTGTTTACTCAGTAGCTAAACTTTATGTAAGGACATACACACACCCTTGCACAAAAATAAACAGTGGGCAAACTTCAGACTGTCCCTTTAAATTTTCCTCTCTTGCTTATTGATAGCTTCTGTTCCTATCCCCTCCATGTCAGCCTTACCTACCACTTTCTTACTTACCTTATTCCTAGACCAGCTAGCACTGGTAGATAGCATTAGTGACTGAGGCCTGTGTAGATCAGGATTTACGATAAAGGCTTTGAAAAGTAGTATGCCGAAATTTTTTTGGAGGGGACAGTATATGATGGAATTGATATATCCTTTGATTTCCTGCCCTTTGAACATACTACTTGCGGAAAATTACTAGGATGGTGTCAAGGGTGCAAGGGTATGTGTGTGTGGTCCACAGCAATAGATTTCAGCCTCCAGGGACCATACATTTTTCTTTTCCTCTCCTCAAAGGGGCCCCAGTTTCCACCCTTGTGCATCCATGCAGGTTGGCACGTGTGATGACACAACTGGTTATAGTTTGCTCCTGTGCTAAGCTATTCATTCAGCTCTTCTGGATGAGAGCCAGATGTAAAATCAAAAGCATACCCTTGACTTTAAATTGGCAGCCTGTTTGTCTCAAGCCTTTTAATAAAACATGGCCTTCTTACCTAATTTTAGGATGTATGAAACTGTGTTAAGCTGTACATAGATATCCTGGTAGGAACATTTTGATAGATTGCAATATAGGTTCAGAAGAAACTTGAAAGTAAGTAAGATCTCTGGGGTTTTAGAAAGGCTAGGCTATTGTTTCACTTGTAGCAACCACATGAAGTAAATCCTGTCTCTTTGATAATAAAAGAGATAAGCCTGGTGTGCTTTTTTGTTTGTTTGTTTTTACCTTGATGTCTCCATGTCAAGTCTTTATTTGTAAGTAGAAACATAGACTTTATCTGTCACTTAGGGCTGAAGTTAATACTGTGAAATGAACAGAAATCTCTTAATAAAACTTGAATCCTCATCTGGTAAATTTCAGCTTACCTGAAAGCGGTTCTGTAGACGATCAATGCTGCTAGGTCCCAGCCATCAGTTCAGCCAGTTTAGTCGCTCAGTCGTGTCCCACTCTTTGCGACCCCATGAATCGCAGCACATCAGGCCTCCCTGTCCATCACCAACTCCCGGAGTTCACTGAGACTCGCGTCCATCGAGTCAGTGATGCCATCCAGCCATCTCATCCTTGGTTGTCCCCTTCTCCTCCTGCCCCCAATCCCTCCCAGCATCAAAATCTTTTCCAGTGAGTCAACTCTTCGCATGAGGCGGCCAAAGTACTGGAGTTTCAGCTTTAGTATCATTCCTTCCAGAGAAATCCCAGGATTGATCTCTTTCACAATGGACTGGTTGCATCTCCTTGCAGTCCAAGGGACTCTCAAGAGTCTTCTCCAACACCACAGTTCAAAAGCATCGATTCTTCGGCACTCAGCCTTCTTCACAGTCCAACTCTTACATCCATACATGACCACTGGAAAAACC
>SJYX01010633.1:65509-89404 GCA_006410675.1 Oreotragus oreotragus
AGCATTTCTGGAAAGCAGAGCCTATAGCAGAATTCACCATTGTAGCCTCGATAGTACTTAATGCAACCATTTACTTATTTGACAGGTATTTATTGATTAGCTCTGCTGTGCCTCCTCCTGCTCAGGACATCCTATAAATATTGATGTTTCTATAGATACCTTTTGAATGCGTGAAATATAAGGCCCTCAGAAGGACTATCTAATGTTGAGAGTGAATGAGACTTTTATAAGGTTGAGAAGGGGTCTCCTCCTGAGGGGAATGGGTAACACTCATTGTGATCTGACTTTTAAACTGTGTAGAAGAAATGTTGTGTTTCTGCCAGAATAACTTATCTCTGTTAGACCTAAATTAGAACCCCCATTTTAAATTTAATGATTAACTAGGTCTCTTTTGCTTAGACATTCTTTTGCATCTAGAATTTTCCTATCAACCAATGTCAACTTAAAAACGAATTTCAGATTTTATAATGGGAAACCCTGCAACTTCAAATTCTAAAATCTCCATTTGACTTTTAATCAAAAGAAGATTAAGCATAGCCTGACGGTAACCTGCTTACCATATTTTGTAGTTGTTTTACACAAAAGCTGCAGTGGACGTTTTTATTTTGATCATAAGAACATCAAAGTGTTCTGTGTTTTTGTGTTGCTAAACCTCTGAAACCTCCAAACCACATCGATTGGTTTGCTGACTTAATATTGACTATTGTGACTTTGTGATTGCTTTAGACTCTTACATTTTGAAAGAAAAAAAGAAGTTAAATACAGTTTGTTTATTTTTCTGAAGTACTCAGTACTGCTTGTGCCTGTAACTTCAGTTTATCCCATGCTGTCCTGCTGTCCCTTTTTAAAGAAAAACCCTAAAGAAGTGATTGAACGTGTGTTTTGAGATGCTGATGATGACGGATTCTTTCATTTTTCTTTTCAGAATGAAGACCTAAATGACCTCAGCAAATCCTCCTTTAACTCATGGGTACCCAGACTCTAAATATTTCATGATTCACAACCAGGACCTCACATCTTCCTCCTCAGTAGATGGTACGATGCACCCATTTCAGTTTGTTTACTTTACACAATCCTCAGGAGTTTGTTGACTGAACTGCACGTTGTATGTCGTGCCAAGAAAAAAGCACTGTGACAACAGAACAATGAGTCTGCATAAACTTCATCTTCAACCTTAAGGACTTAGCTGGCCACATGAGCTGATGGGCCACCGTGCCACGAGGGAATGAGTTTACGCTCATTGCATTTACAAGACACATTTCATCTGCTGCTGAAACCGTGTACGACAGAGCATCATTGTAAATTATTTCCTATGGAACTGTTGCGTTGGGTGGAGAGAGTATTAAATATTTAACATAGGTTTTTGATTTATATGTGTAATTTTTTTAATTAAAATGTAACTTTTCTTACAGCACATCTTTTTTGGGGGGATGTGGAACTGAGGTATACAGTGTTCTATTGTAAAGAGTGGAGCAAATGCTTAAAACAAGGCTAACAAGAGTAGAATAGGGTACGATCCTTGTTTTAAGATTGTAATTCAGAAAAGTAATATAATAAGAATCATAGTGCCATAGATTTTGGTTCTCAATTGTATAGTTCTATTTGCTGATACTATCTCTTGTAATATAGCCTTGATGTTGAGCTGAGATCCTTACAAGAATTGATCTTAATTTTGTATTTTTTTTTTTTTTTTTTTTAAGGCAATAGGCCATGTTAATGAAACTGAAGAAGGATATATTCTGCTGGGTATTTTCAAGTGTCAGCTTAAAATTGGCAATTGAATGGAAGCAAAATTACAAGAAAAGGCAATCAGTGTCTTCCTTTGTATATACTGTAAAGAGGAGGAGACATGGGTGATCCCTTTGAATCAAAAGCTCTCTTTGGAATGAATAATGTGGGTGTTTGTAAATTCTGGAAATTTCTTTCTATTCATAATAAACTAGAGACTGTTGATCTTTTCTTCTCCCCCTTCCCCCACTTCCTGTTCCATTGCCACCAGATTTTTTTTTCCTGTTGCACACGTTAGGATCTTTCATTTCCTGCATTGTCTCAAGAAAGATGTAAGACAAGTGAGTACTTGTCTTTCATTTCTAACCAGAAATTAAAATTCCAGAGCATGTTTCTTACAATGACCAGGGCTACATTGTCACTTTTCCTTAAGACTCATCTCATGTTTTCTGAGAACATCCAGTGTAACATTATTTAACCGAATGTAATTTGGTCCATTCACCCTGGTGGCTACTGGCCTGTGTGTGATTAGTTAATAAAACCCAGGGTGCAGAGAGCACATCAAAGCATAATGTCCTGCTAGGAAAACATCTAGCCAGCAGTGAAAATGTTAATCCTTTTCTTATTTGGAAAGTACACACATCTTGGAATTTTTCCTCATGCAAGAGAAATGGCAATGAATGTACTAAAAGAAATTGCCTGCAAAGTTTTGAATCTTTTGATCAGGAAACTTCCTAAAAGTTCAGTGAATTAAGTCTAGTATCAGGCTCCCCTGGAGCCCGTGTGAACGCTCTATCAGGAATCCCCAGCCCTGCTGTTGAGAGGAGCAAGATTTTCTTTCACTGAGGGGTTGGGGGAGGGGTTGCCAGGAAGGGGCCGGGGTTGGGGGCCGTTGCACTGGCTGCACGTCAATGGGTCAGGGACACCCACCTCCACCCCCAACTCTACTCAAAAGGGAGTAGAGATCAGTGGACCCCTTCCCCTGCTGAGGCCCGTGTTACTGTTAATTCAGCCAGATGACATGTACCTCACAGACTCTTGTACAATGTTCACCATTGCAGATTCTAAGCATTTGCATGCTCATCAATTTCTAAGATAAATAGGTCTGTAGTCATAAGAACCCATTGTTTTCAAGGAACTTGCTGAATGACATCATTTCCTATTAGGAGAGAACACCACCGATTTTTAAAATCTGATATGAAACTGTTTTGTTTTTGTATCCTTTCATAAAAAAGACTTTCTTAGTCAAGCTCTTATATTTTCAAGTATTCTGACTCATACTCTCGCTTGTGTAGGAAGGAAGCAAGCTGTCCCGCTCTCTTCCCTTGAGGACATAAGTAGTCAAGGAGAGATAATCAGTGAACAAAGTCAGCCCCACCCACTTTCCTATAAAGGTGGTTATTTCTCAAGGAACCTAAACTTTGAATATGTATTACCAAGGTACCTCTGCATGTGGGATTATTAACATATTTCGGGTGCGAACAAGAAATGTACCGGACGGGAAAAACATCTCTTGGTTTCTGTTCCTCTCATCTGTTTTGTTGAGTCATGTAGTATAAAGGTAAGACACTCCTATTTAAGCTGTTTCTAGTGGTTCCTGAGCTGGGTTTGCTGGTAGTATCAAACTTCACCCATTTGAAACTGGAGGTTGCTGGTATTTAAGGGAAACACTCATGCTCGGTCTCCGTGAGGAGTTGACCTTCAGCTGCTAAGTGCTTGTATTCAGTTCTTATTTGGGAGACTTGGCTTTTATTCGTTTCAAAGTATTTGTAGGCCAGCCAAGGGCTTACATTAATGAGACTTCTTGTGGCCTCTGGTTAACCTATAAGTTAGTGGCTTTTTCTTCATGAGACCAACCTTTCACAGTGTTCTTTCTTAGAGACTTTAGGCAGAGTTTTAAAATTCTCCTTTGTGGAAAGAACAAATATGTTCCATGTCTTTGATGATATCTTTATCCTAGGGGGACAAAAAAAGGTCCTAGAACCAGCTAAAAGTGAAGAGAATCCATTAATGATCAACCACCTGAGTCAATAATGACAATTCAGCATTGATGTTACGTTTGTGGCTATTTCTAACTTTCAAAGGTCAGGGACTCTCTTGACGAACTGACGTTGACTGCAAAAACTGAATTTTCCAAAAATCATCTAGCCAAAAGTAGAGATTTTAAACTTTTATTTCCCTGATGCTTGCCTCCTAGCTGTCTTTTAAATCTGAGATCTTTAAAGTGTTAAACAGTTTTACTAAACCGTAAGAAACAGTATTTGACAATGCTGAAGCCCTGTTTTGTTCAGTCCTGCATCTTGAATGCAATATGCCGTGTAGTTGAAAACTGATTTTTATTTACTACAGGTGGTTTCAAAATTGTGGGGGGCGGGGGGTGGAAGGTCATCATCCACTGATGACAAAGCCACAAAAAATGAGATGAATGTATAGTGTTCCAGCTGCTTTGCCAGAGCTCTATGGGTTGGTCTGTCACACGGGGAGGCACTGAAACTAGAAACACTCCACAGATTGAGACCTTGACTGGGGAAAGATGAGACCCTCTGGAAGGCATGGGAAGGAGAATGAAGAGACCAGATAGAAACTCGATCCTTTGCAATGACTTGACAGGAGAGTTAGCGTTCCTAGGACCTCGTATATGTTCGTTGGAGGTAATGCTGCATTTATATAGGTTGTTGAGAAATTTGAAACGAAGAAGCATATGCTTCTAGGGATATGAGGAAATAGGACCTTGCCAACAGTAAGAGAAAAGACTTTCACTCTAAGTTTAGTCATGGAGGGCAAATAGAGCCTTGTAATCAGTAGACCATCAATGGGTTAAGCACTTGGTGCCGTTGGTTATTTCTAAAGCCAAGCCAGAGAGGATCAGGAGGGTCCCTCCACAGCTCTATAAAGTAGTCTCCTAAGAGTGGACAGACAAGGTAGGGGTCAGATGGCATATTGAATTTCTTCCCTACTTGTAACCAAAGCATCAGATTAGATTCTGAGAGGAGGTGGAATGATATTGGAGGTGTTTGACCCTATTTTTAATGAATTTATCAGTAATCCAGAGCTTAGAATTAGCTAATATGATTAGAAAAACGTAAGGCATGGCTGGAGAGGTGTCTGCCTAGTGTGTTGATGGCATCTGTGATGTGTACACCAGGAGATCTTGGTATTACAGACTTTGGCTATTCACCTCTCTCTATCTTTGTTTTTTTGTTAATTTCCTCAGTGTTAATCAAGATACCACGTGATAGGACAAATTCAGTAAACAGAAAAATTTGTATGGACATCTTTAGTGCTTTTTTTTTTTTCTTCTTGTTAGAATTTTGCTATTGGCTTAAGAATATAGTTCCCGGAACCATTTTTCTTACAAAGTTCTTTCCTTACACCTCTTGGCTACAGGGTGGGCCAGATTAAATACATCTATATTTTTTCATTTGATGTGTGTGCAGCTAGGTTTATCATCTTAAGATGGTGGCGTTGCTTCTGGTGCTACTTCATCTGTGTTCAAAAGGACCAATGCATGGTCTGTATTGCTACTAAAACATTTACTGTATATATGTGTATACCATATGTATGATGTATATATGTAATGGGTACCAGGCCAGGTCTATATTTTTATTTAGATTCACTTTTTCCAAGTTTTCTTTAGAGTGTTATGCTTATTTTTCAGTTTTTCTTCCCCCCCTGATTCTGTCTGGTACTTAGAACTGTAGTGTCTTCATCGTTAATTAAAGAAAACTGTCTAAATGAATTCACGGATGTGAATGCTAGTGATCCTTCATGTTTTTGATTATGGGACATGAAACAAACTGCCAATTAAAGTTTTCCAGGCCACTTGATTGGGTAAGAGCAGTGTACACTGTTTAAATGCTTTAATGAATGATTTTTGAATGGATAGATTTACCTCACCCTTTCTCTCTTCACCTGGCTTCCAATGGCCAAGAGGATAAAGAAAAAGACTTCTGAAAAGACAGACTATGAGTTGCTTTTGGTGGTGGTGAAGTAATGGGAAGAGAGAGAGGAGCAAAAATCCATCCTTCCTGGGGTAGAAAGATATGTATTCTGTTGCTGTGCTGAGTTGCATCCAACTCTTTGAGACCCCATGGACTATAGCCCACCAGCCTCCTCTGTCCGTGGGGATTCTCCAGGCACGAGCGCTGGAGTGGGCTGCTATGCCCTCCTCCAGGGGATCTTCCCAACCCAGGGATCAAGCCAGGTCTCCCAAATTGCAGGCAGATTCTTTACTGTCTGAGCTACCAGGGAAATCCAAGAATACTGGAGTGGGTTGCCTATCCCTTCTCCAGCAGATCTTCCCCACCCAGGAATTGAACCGGGGTCTCTTGCATTTTTTGTTGATCTTCAGCAAAGCTCTGTTTCTGATGCAGATCTGGGTAGCTTTTGAAAAACAAAAATGGCCAGGCCACCTCCAGTGAGGCTGATGCACTTTGTCTGGAGTGGGGCTGGGTATCATTGCTTTCCTTTTTAAAATTTTATTTTGAATTGGAGGATAATTGCTTTTCAATGTTGTGCTGATATCTGCCATCAACAATGTAAATCAGCCATACATCTCTTCCCTCTTGAATCTCCCTCCCACCCCTCTTGGTTGAGCTCGCTGTGTTACACAGCAACTTCCCATTAGCTATCATGTTACATATGGTAATGTATATGTTCTGTAGCTCCTCTCTCAGTTCCTTGCACCTTCAGTTGCTTTTTATATTCTCTAGGAGACTCCAGTACAGGTCAGGGCTGAGAATGGTTATGGGAAGTATTGCTCCAGCTTATCTGATGACTGGAGTCACTTATTCAAAATGCTGATCCCCTGGAGCTGCCTGGGAACGTGTATTTAAATAGGTGACCCTTATAGTTGGCACGTTTGGAAAATCCTGATTTCTGTACAAGTGGAGTCTTTGGATTGTTTCGCTATAAGAAGGGATAGAACATCAATGATTTTTGAAAATGATAAACTATGTGGCCAATATATTAGCAGGCAATTCTCCAGGTCCTCCCAAATTAAGCTTTCTTGCTTAAACAGATGATGGACGTGTCTCATGTTGTTAGGGCAGACCCAAATTACTGAACACTTTGGAAACAGATTTGAGATATAATTTTCTAAATTAATTTTTGTTTAATGAGCATGATGTTCCACTGAGAGTAAAAAGACTGATATTTCTGTCTTTCCTATCCTTATTTGGTACACCAGGTCAGAGAGTCTTCCTTCTGCCTGGTGTTCAGTGTAAATGATATTTTTTATTGTTCAGAAGTTGCACACAACGTGACTGAATCAATGCTTGAAGTCATTATTTCCTGTTCATTTTATATTGGCTTCCTCCATTTATTCTTTTAAAAAACATAATTTGTTCCCCCTCCCAGTAGTATTGCAAAGCAAACATCACTCTAACTTCTACTGAAATTACAAGTAAACATCACTAATTAGTATTAATTTGAGGGAATTCTAGTTGGAGTGAATTAATGGTCCAATTTATAGCAAAAATTGTCTTATTACCTTTACACATATGCCGAAACAGACTCTAGCAAGTAAGACGTTGTCAATAAGATGCCTGTGAGAATGAACAGGCAAGGAGAATCTGTGATTACCTCACTGATTTTATTATAAACAATAGCAGCATTTATTCTCTATTCATAGTTGCCGGGATGTACAACAGTTATCTCATTTTATCCTTTTATCAACCAGAGGTGAATATTATACTTATACACATCTGGTGGGGGGGTGGGGAGAGGTGGAAGGTCATCATCCACTGACGACAGAGCCACAAAAAATGAGATGAATGTATAGTGTTCCAGCTGCTTTGCCAGAGCTCTATGGGTTGGTCTGTCACATGGGGAGGCACTGAAACTAGAAACACTCCACAGATTGAGACCTTGACTGGGGAAAGATGAGACCCTCTGGAAGGCATGGGAAGGAGAATGAAGAGACCAGATAGAAACTCGATCCTTTGCAATGACTTGACAGGAGAGTTAGCGTTCCTAGGACCTCGTATATGTTCGTTGGAGGTAATGCTGCATTTATATAGGTTGTTGAGAAATTTGAAACGAAGAAGCATATGCTTCTAGGGATATGAGGAAATAGGACCTTGCCAACAGTAAGAGAAAAGACTTTCACTCTAAGTTTAGTCATGGAGGGCAAATAGAGCCTTGTAATCAGTAGACCATCAACGGGTTAAGCACTTGGTGCCGTTGGTTATTTCTAAAGCCAAGCCAGAGAGGATCAGGAGGGTCCCTCCACAGCTCTATAAAGTAGTCTCCTAAGAGTGGACAGACAAGGTAGGGGTCAGATGGCATATTGAATTTCTTCCCTACTTGTAACCAAAGCATCAGATAAGATTCTGAGAGGAGGTGGAATGATATTGGAGGTGTTTGACCCTATTTTTAATGAATTTATCAGTAATCCAGAGCTTAGAATTAGCTAATATGATTAGAAAAACGTAAGGCATGGCTGGAGAGGTGTCTGCCTAGTGTGTTGATGGCATCTGTGATGTGTACACCAGGAGATCTTGGTATTACAGACTTTGGCTATTCACCTCTCTCTATCTTTGTTTTTTTGTTAATTTCCTCAGTGTTAATCAAGATACCACGTGATAGGACAAATTCAGTAAACAGAAAAATTTGTATGGACATCTTTAGTGCTTTTTTTTTTTTCTTCTTGTTAGAATTTTGCTATTGGCTTAAGAATATAGTTCCCGGAACCATTTTTCTTACAAAGTTCTTTCCTTACACCTCTTGGCTACAGGGTGGGCCAGATTAAATACATCTATATTTTTTCATTTGATGTGTGTGCAGCTAGGTTTATCATCTTAAGATGGTGGCGTTGCTTCTGGTGCTACTTCATCTGTGTTCAAAAGGACCAATGCATGGTCTGTATTGCTACTAAAACATTTACTGTATATATGTGTATACCATATGTATGATGTATATATGTAATGGGTACCAGGCCAGGTCTATATTTTTATTTAGATTCACTTTTTCCAAGTTTTCTTTAGAGTGTTATGCTTATTTTTCAGTTTTTCTTCCCCCCCTGATTCTGTCTGGTACTTAGAACTGTAGTGTCTTCATCGTTAATTAAAGAAAACTGTCTAAATGAATTCACGGATGTGAATGCTAGTGATCCTTCATGTTTTTGATTATGGGACATGAAACAAACTGCCAATTAAAGTTTTCCAGGCCACTTGATTGGGTAAGAGCAGTGTACACTGTTTAAATGCTTTAATGAATGATTTTTGAATGGATAGATTTACCTCACCCTTTCTCTCTTCACCTGGCTTCCAATGGCCAAGAGGATAAAGAAAAAGACTTCTGAAAAGACAGACTATGAGTTGCTTTTGGTGGTGGTGAAGTAATGGGAAGAGAGAGAGGAGCAAAAATCCATCCTTCCTGGGGTAGAAAGATATGTATTCTGTTGCTGTGCTGAGTTGCATCCAACTCTTTGAGACCCCATGGACTATAGCCCACCAGCCTCCTCTGTCCGTGGGGATTCTCCAGGCACGAGCGCTGGAGTGGGCTGCTATGCCCTCCTCCAGGGGATCTTCCCAACCCAGGGATCAAGCCAGGTCTCCCAAATTGCAGGCAGATTCTTTACTGTCTGAGCTACCAGGGAAATCCAAGAATACTGGAGTGGGTTGCCTATCCCTTCTCCAGCAGATCTTCCCCACCCAGGAATTGAACCGGGGTCTCTTGCATTTTTTGTTGATCTTCAGCAAAGCTCTGTTTCTGATGCAGATCTGGGTAGCTTTTGAAAAACAAAAATGGCCAGGCCACCTCCAGTGAGGCTGATGCACTTTGTCTGGAGTGGGGCTGGGTATCATTGCTTTCCTTTTTAAAATTTTATTTTGAATTGGAGGATAATTGCTTTTCAATGTTGTGCTGATATCTGCCATCAACAATGTAAATCAGCCATACATCTCCTCCCTCTTGAATCTCCCTCCCACCCCTCTTGGTTGAGCTCGCTGTGTTACACAGCAACTTCCCATTAGCTATCATGTTACATATGGTAATGTATATGTTCTGTAGCTCCTCTCTCAGTTCCTTGCACCTTCAGTTGCTTTTTATATTATCTAGGAGACTCCAGTACAGGTCAGGGCTGAGAATGGTTATGGGAAGTATTGCTCCAGCTTATCTGATGACTGGAGTCACTTATTCAAAATGCTGATCCCCTGGAGCTGCCTGGGAACGTGTATTTAAATAGGTGACCCTTATAGTTGGCACGTTTGGAAAATCCTGATTTCTGTACAAGTGGAGTCTTTGGATTGTTTCGCTATAAGAAGGGATAGAACATCAATGATTTTTGAAAATGATAAACTATGTGGCCAATATATTAGCAGGCAATTCTCCAGGTCCTCCCAAATTAAGCTTTCTTGCTTAAACAGATGATGGACGTGTCTCATGTTGTTAGGGCAGACCCAAATTACTGAACACTTTGGAAACAGATTTGAGATATAATTTTCTAAATTAATTTTTGTTTAATGAGCATGATGTTCCACTGAGAGTAAAAAGACTGATATTTCTGTCTTTCCTATCCTTATTTGGTACACCAGGTCAGAGAGTCTTCCTTCTGCCTGGTGTTCAGTGTAAATGATATTTTTTATTGTTCAGAAGTTGCACACAACGTGACTGAATCAATGCTTGAAGTCATTATTTCCTGTTCATTTTATATTGGCTTCCTCCATTTATTCTTTTAAAAAACATAATTTGTTCCCCCTCCCAGTAGTATTGCAAAGCAAACATCACTCTAACTTCTACTGAAATTACAAGCAAACATCACTAATTAGTATTAATTTGAGGGAATTCTAGTTGGAGTGAATTAATGGTCCAATTTATAGCAAAAATTGTCTTATTACCTTTACACATATGCCGAAACAGACTCTAGCAAGTAAGACGTTGTCAATAAGATGCCTGTGAGAATGAACAGGCAAGGAGAATCTGTGATTACCTCACTGATTTTATTATAAACAATAGCAGCATTTATTCTCTATTCATAGTTGCCGGGATGTACAACAGTTATCTCATTTTATCCTTTTATCAACCAGAGGTGAATATTATCTTGATCCTTATTTCCCAGACAGGCAAGCAGAAAAGAGAAAGCGCGTGATGTGGTCCGGAGATATTATGGGATGGCCAGCCTCTCAACCATGGACTGAATGATGGCAAAGTTTGTATTCCCATCTTCACCACTGCAAGTTTCTGGTTTCCAAGTATTTTTTTAAAAAAATGAATTCTGTACATTAAAAACACTGTCATTCCACCTGCCTTGTATTACTAATGTACTGAGCAAATATAATTTCACAGGAGCCAGAAAGAAAAACTCTCTCCAACTTATAACTTTCACCCTACAAAGTAATAGACCCTTATTACATTTATTTAAATTCCTTATCTTTGTGTCTAGTGTGAAAAATCTTTTTCTGATTCCATACTGGTTTGCTTAAGAAGTTCACCCCTGGGAATTCCCTGGGGGTCCAGTGGTTAAGACTCTACACTCCCACTGCAGGGAGCACAGGGTTTGAACCCTGGTGGGGAACTAAGATCCTGAAAGCTGTGTGGCATGGCCAAAAATAAGCAAAAAGTTTGCCCTTTTTCAGCAAGGACTGTTTGAGACCCCAGGGACTGTAACCCCCCAGGCTCCTCTGTCCATGGGGTTTCGCAGGCAAGAATACCAGAGTGGGTTGCTATTTCCTTCTCCTGGGGATCTTCCCTACCCAGAGACCAAACCCCCATCTCCTGCCTCTCCTGCATTGGCAGGTGGATTCTTTACCACTTGAGCCACCAACATAGTCCCAGCAACAGAACCGGGATGATTTTACTTCAGGAGCATACCAGAAAAGTAGGTGAGATGTGAAAGCCACAGAAAAATCCAGATGCCTCTGTGTGTGTGTGTGTGTGTGTGTGTGTGTGTGTGTGTGTGTGTTTTGGCATCAGGTTTTACATATTGCCTCCTTAAACCCTTTAAATCAGAGCTCCTTACATTCTCTGGTAGGGAGACTGATGGTTAGATCAATGATGAAGATTGGCGATAGGAAGAAGTGGGGTCATCTGAGCTGGAGAGGGTCCTGACTTGCAGTGATAGAATGGTCAAAGCTGCTTCCGTACAGGAATCCCCTCTCTCACATGCCCTGTAGGGCAGGAAAAGGTTTTCCTTGACTCTCTGGAGGTCCCTGGCTTGGACTGAAGATTAAAGACAAACTGACAAGAGAAAAACCTATAAATTGAGATGTACGAATTTTTACGTGACATGGGAGCCTTCCTAAGGACCTGAAGAAACAGAGGAGTGTTTTTGTGCTGCACCTGATGAGTGCAGACCCTCATGGAGGCTAGTGTACCAAACTGGGGGAAACTTAGCAAGTCCTGTCTGTTTGCGTTCTTCTCGGTGTCTCTTTGTCTTTGGGGATAAGGATGCTCCCCTGCTCTGAGTATAGGGAGGGCACCTCTCACATGAGGGTTTTATGACCTGTTTCAGGGGAGAAGGGCAGGAGAAGGTCAGAGTGACCTTCCTGCTGCTGCTGCTTTCTCAGACTCATTTAGTTTAAAATATGCAGTGGCCAAAGGGCTGTATTTGTGGGTGGTGTGTCCTGAACCCCATGAACCCATAGTGCTTCTCAAAACTTGGACTGTATACTACCTACAGAATTTCCTGACAACATAAGGATTTTTAACAGGGGCCTCAGGAAGCTATATTAGTGACAAGTTGTTTCCCCAACATGCGCACACACACACACACACACACACACACACACACACACTCCTTCTCTCTGGGGCTGCTCTACACCCTGACCTTGGTGGAATGTGCTATTGGCAGTCACTAGGCAGTATCCTTTCTGTTCCCTTCTCTGTATGTTTCTCCAAATCTCAAGTCCTTTAACTGTAAATGTGAGAGAAATGATGACGTTGCTGGAGTTTCTTGTGGCTCTTGAAAAAGCATAATCTATAAAGTAGAAGTGTAAAACTTAGCATAAAAATGCAAGAACTAGGTAAATTTTCAATAAATACAGCATTATCCTGATTCTATAAAACAAAATTCCAAACAAAAATCTCAAAATATTACAAGTGGTGGCATGTTTAATGGCATTATGGATGAATTTTAAATTTTCTAGGTTTTTTGATCATGTCTGATTTTCATAATGAGAAAGAAAAAATATTACATAAAACACAAAGGGAGTTGGGTGAGAATCTTAGTGAATCCCCATGTGCTGGTTTTACCATCCATCCCAACACCCAGTGATCCTTCAATCATTGGTTAGCCAGCTATGGTCCGGGAGCCAAATACAGCCCAGGAGCCTGTTTCTGTAAATAAAACTTTATTGAAATATAGATCTGCTCATTCATTTACATATTTTACATATTGCCTATGGCACCACAATGGCAGAGTTGAATAACTGTGACAAAGACCAAACAGCTCCCCAGGTAGCACACTTACCATCTGGTCCTTTATGAAAAATGGTTATCTAGCCTTATAATCACTGCTTTTTAAGAGAGAGAATTGGGATGAGACAGAGACCCTTTCCCTGAGCTTCTGAAATTCTCCTGGACCTGTTCAAGGAGCTTTTTGGATCTGCTGACACAATTACAGTACTGTTGGATGAACTGTAGCCCACCAAGCTCCTCTGTCCATGGAATTTTTCCAGGTAAGAATACTGGAGTAGGTGGCCATTTCCTACTCTGGTGGATCTTCTCAACCCAGGATCAACCTGTGCAGTTGATTATTGAAGTGCTAAAGAGACTTCTTTAAGTTTTGCCTACAAATACTAAAATACTTTTACAATTAGGCACATGGAGCTGAGTTAGAGTAAATTTAGAATGATACTTTGTCCTTGGTGCCTCAGTTTTTCTAGATCAACAGCCAAGGGAAAAAAATAAAAGCACAAATCATCAATTAAAAGTTATCACTTTGAAATAGAGGTTTCCTCAAGAGATTCTAAAAGAGGTTCAAAATAAACTATGGTCTCTAGAATAGCAGGACTTTGACCAACGGGAGAGACAGTAAACAGGCATCCTTTCCCAGTCTCTTTTCCCAACTTGTCATCAACTGCAGTGCTGAGAATGAAAACAGTGCCAAGAGCATGGATTCTGTTCAGGAAGATAATACCTGATAACCTATGAGATGAAGATTATTGGATTAAGAAAAAAACCGTTGTTATAAGTTATTAGGCTGGAAAGCGATTCCTTGGTATTTTAAAATGATAAAATCCCACTGTTTATCCCTTCATCACATCCATGCTATTGTTGAGGAACTATCATGTGCTATGGAGAGGAAATAGCAGCCCATTCCAGTATTCTTACCTGGAAAAATCCCGTGGACAGAGGAGCCTGGTGGGCTACAGTCCATGCATGGGGTCGCAGAGTCAGACATCACTGAGTGACTGACCTCGTATGCATTATGTGCTGTGATGTGGCAGAGTAGAGAGTGTATGCTCAGCCTGACTCTTTGCAACTCCACAGATGGACTGTAGCACATCAGGCTCCTCTGTCCAAGGAATTTTTCTAGGTAAGACTACTGGAGTGGGTTACCATTTCCTACTCCAGTGGATCTTCCGGACCCAGGGATCAACCCATGTCTCCTGCATCTGCTGCCCCAGTTCTTGTTCCTGTGGTGCTCTCATATTTGTTTTGCAAGTGATCTATGTCTGGACCGATTGTTTTGTGGGTAAGAAAATTGAATTTCTGTTCCATTGCTATTTAACATGACTTTATAAATTGTATCTGTATCAGATTGAGTAAAACAGATCCTAAAAGGGCTTTCGTGCCCTTTTAGCGCCTTTTGAGGTGCTCTCATGACCCTGTCTGCAGGATATGAAGTGGGTGCACAGGCTGTGAAGTCCTGTCCTGGAGGCTGGCTGAGGTCGACCCGGAGAGTCAGTGAGGTGGGGAATTTGGGACAGCGGCAGCGTTGAAATGGGACAGCTATAAGGACCAGAGAGCTGGAATGTGGGAATCAGAGCAGCCAGGTGGAAAGGCTCCTGCAGCCAGCTTTCAAAGAGACCAGAAGGCATCAGAGAATCTGAAAGGGTTAAATCCTTTACACATCAATGGTACAACTCCTTGTTCTTCGGTAAAGTCAGGGATCTAAGGGCCCCAGGCCCCTGCCCATGAATTAAGAACTCCTTCTGGATCAGATACAGTGAAAACCTGAGGTGGAACACCCACGGCTCGCATTGTCAAGCATTTTGCTACGTGCCTGTCACTGTTGGTGGATCAGCTCCTATGCCTTCATCCCAAATGTTTGTAGATATTGCATATAACCCCACTTTGAAGAGTAAAATAAACTAAGATCTAGAAGGAAACTTGTCTGAGGTCATTTGATGGTAAGTGCAGCGCTGCCCTTCCCACTCAGTCCCGTCTCAACTCCAGAGCTTCAACAACTGAAAGACATGGAACCTGGAAAGAAGAAATGTTCACTGAAATCCTGATACACGTTTCTGACACAGGATTGTCAGAAAATGCCTTGTGGAAAATTCTCTCTCTCTTTTTTGGTTTCTTCATTCTCTTTTAAACTTTGTTGCTGTTCAGTGGCTCAGTCCTGTCTGACTCTTTGTGACCCCATGGACTACAGCACTCCAGGCTTCCCTGTCCTTCACTGTCTCCAAGAGTTTGCTCAAACTCATGTCTGTTGAGTCAAAGATGCCATCCCAAACCATCTCATCCTCTGTTGCCCTCTTCTCTCCTTGCCCTCAATCTTGCCCAGCATCAGGGTCTTTTCCAGTGAGTCAGCTCTTTGCATCAGGTGGTCAAAGTATTGGAGTTTCAGTTTCAGCATCAGTTCTTCCAATGAAAATTCAGGGTTGATTTCCTTTAGGATTGACTGGTTTGATCTGCTGACTTACTTTATTTGTTTTTCAGGTCCTAATATATGGACAATAAATCTATTTTAAAGTACATTTTTTTTTACTTCCACATATTCTTATTATTGATTATGTATGTTTAATTAATTAATTTAATTAACATGCGCCCTTCCCGCACTCCCATGTCCCAAGTCTAACGTTCTTCTTGACGATTCTAGGGGGCTCTCGTTAGGTTGGGGTGCAAGTGCTCCTCAGCTGTCTCTCTTTAACCTCTTGAAGCTCAATTAAGTACAACTTAACATTTGCTTTTCACAGAAGATGGCAGCCAAAACACACACACCCCCTCCACAGCACATCACAGCACATCTCACATACACACGCACCATATCACACCACTTACACACACACACACGCACACCACAGCCCCCTTTCCTTCCCCACCCCATCATAAAATTCTAGGAGGAAAAGTTAATGATGCATCTAAAATGGCTGGATTATTTTTTACATCAGCAGCAAGTTTCTGGTGTAAATTCAAATTGTTCCTTTAATTTTACATACCACTTTCATCACTACCACATACCAACTACTCCAGTTAGCAGGGTCTCATGCCCCGTATGTAAAAACGTATTAGATTTCTGAATCTGCTTTACTTCATCTGTTGAAAAAGAAAATAAGGTTGGCTGAGCTGAACAAATTTCTTCCTGAATAGAGTAACCCTGCGATCTGTGTTTGCTGAAATGTTTGACAGCTGAGAATCTGATGGGGGTATTTCTTTTAGTGACCGTGCACACTTCAGCTCCCATCTTTGCTTTGCCACTGAGTGACTTTGAGCAAAGCACTCCTCTCTGGCTCTTTCCTTCATTGTTTATAAAATATGAAGTTTATCTGATCTTAACCTGAGATCCAGAAATTTGTCTACACGCTAAAAGCAAACGTAATGTTTTTCCTGGGTATGACTCTGTGCATTTTTTATTCCTGGGCATGGCGTCTGTGACTTCTACTATAGTCATTAAAGATTCAAAATAGATAGGTGGCTTCTTAGAATCAGAAAATTTCATGATTTTTATGGTGTGCTAGGACATTTTAATAGAATTTAGGGGCTAGCTTATGGCAAAATATTAGATCAGTGAAATTTGTCCCCACCACTTTCTCCCATCAGCTCTACAGATGGGTTGAGGTTGGGTATTCTCCCTTCACAAAATGATTTTTTGGAACCCAAGGCCCTTCTAGAGTGACAAAAACACTTCTGATAAACTGGGCTTTTTTCCCTGGAATACACAGAACTATACAAAAAAGATCTTCATGACCTAGATAACCATGATGGTGTGATCACTCTCCTAGAGCCAGACATCCTAGAATTCAAAGTGGGCCTATGAACAAAGCTAGTGGAAGCCATGGAATTCCAGTTGAGCTATTTCAAACCTTAAAAGACGATGCTGTGAAAGTGCTGCACTCAATATACCAGCAAATTTGGAAAACTCAGCAGTGGCCACAGGACTGGAAAAGGTCAGTTTTCATTCCAGTCCCAAAGAAAGGCAATGCCAAAGAAAGTTCAAACTACTGAACAATTGCACTCATCTCACACACTAGCAAGGTAATGCTCAAAATTTTCCAAGCCAGGCTTTAATAGTTCATAAACCAAGAACTTCCAGATGTTCAAGCTGGTTTTAGAAAAGGCAGAGGAACCAGAGATCAAATTGCCAACATCTGCTGGATCATTGAAAAAGCAAGAGAGTTCCAGAAAAACATCTACTTCTGCTTTATTGACTATGCCAAAGCCTTTGACTGTGTGGATCACAACAAACTGTGGAAAATTCTGAAAGAGATGGGAATCCCAGACCACCTGACCTGCCCTCTGAGAAATTTGTATGCAGCTCAAGAAGCAACAGTTAGAACCAGACGTGGATCAACAGCCTGTTTCCAAATCGGGAAAGGAGAACGTCTAAGCTGTATTTTATCACCCTGCTTGCTGCTGCTGCTGCTAAGTCGCTTCAGTTGTGTCTGACTCTGTTCGACCCCATAGACGGCAGCCCACCAGGCTCATCCACCCCTGGAATTCTCCAGGCAAGAATACTGGAGCAGGTTGCCATTTCCTTCTCCAATGCATGCATGCATGCTAAGTTGCTTCAGTCGTGTCCGACTCTGTGCGACTCTATGGACAGCAGCCCACCAGGCTCCTCTGTCCACAGGATTCTCTAGGCAAGATTCAGCAGCGGGTTGCCATTTCCTTCTTGATGCTTAATTAACTTATATGCAGAGTACATCATGCGGAATGCCAGGCTGGACAAAGCATAAGCTGGAATCAAGATTGCTGGGAGAAATATCAATAACCTTAGATATGCAGATGATACCACCGTTATGGTAGAACTAAAGAGCCTCTCGATGAAAGTTGAAAAGGAGAGTGAAAAAGTTGGCTTAAAACTCATTTTAAGTTTTCTCATTTAGAAAACTAAGATCAGGGCATCCAGTCCCATCACTTCGTGGCAAATAGATGGAGAAACAATTTTATTTTTATTTTGAGGGCTCCAAAATCACTGCAGATGGTGACTGCAACCATGAAATTAAAAGCCTCTTGCTCCTTGAAAGAAAAGCTATGATCAACCTAGACAGGATATTAAAAAGCAGTGACATTACTTTGCCAACAAACGTCTGTTTAGTCAAAGCTATGGTTTTTCTAGTAGTCATCTATGGATGTGAGAGTTGGATTATGAAGAAAGCTGAGTGCTGAAGAATGGATGCTTTTGAACTGTGGTGTTGGAGAAGACTCCTGAGAGTCCCTTGGACTGCAAGGAGGTCCAACCAGTCCATCCTAAAGGCAATCAGTCCTGAATATTCATTGGAAGGACTGATACTGAAGCTGATACTCCAATACTTTGGCCACCTGATCGGAAGAACTGAGTAATTAGAAAAGACCCTAATGCTGGGCAAGATTGAAGGCAGGAAGAGAAGGGGATGACAGAGGATGAAATGGTTGAATGGCATCACTGACATAAATTTGAGCAAGCTCCGGGAGTTGGTGATGGACAGGGAGGCCTGGTGTACTGCAGTCTATGGAGTCGCAAAGAGTTGAAAACGACTGAGCAACTGAACTGAACTGAAATGAAATTAATATATCAGCTTCCAGGCTATCTGGATCAAAATAGAGTGGCTACCCAGGAAGAAGAGCCGGACACAACTGAGCAACTAAACTGAACTGAACCCAGGAAGAAGAGAACATTTTGGCAAATGAGAACCAATTGCTAATAGTGGAGTTTGGGGAATCCATCTGAAGAGAGGTTTAGTAGCAGGGGGTGGGGGTGAGGTTTAGTTTTGTTGGAGCAGATTTAGTACTGTACAGACACTGAGTCTTGAGAAGGAATCCGGTGAGGTGGTCCTTTTTCTCTTTTTAAATTAAATTAAAATAAAATTTTGCTGTGACAATGGCCTAAAATTTGAATGTTTGCAGTCAAGAAATTTTACTTCTAGATTTTCTGAACAATTTAAATCTAGATATAGTCATCAAAGCTAAATGTTTTCTCTTTTGCTTTTAGCGGATGGAGTCCCTGCTGGGCTGTTGCTCGCAAGTCTTGCCTGGGATCAGCTCTCCTACCCTCACAGCACTGAAGTCATCTTTTGTAGATAACGACCTATTCTATCTATCACTGTGGTCGGTGACAGAAGCTGTGATATTAAAAGATGCTTACTCCTTAGAAGAAAAGCTATGACAAACCTAGATAGTACATTAAAAAGCAGAGACATTACTTTGCTGACAAAGGTCCATATGGTTTTTCCAGTAGTCATGTATGGATGTGAGAGTTGGGTCATAAAGAAGGCTGAGCACTGAAGAACTGAAGCTTTTGAACTGTGATACTGGAGAGTCCCTTGGACTGCAAGGAGATCAACCCTGAATATTTATTGGAGGGACTGATGCTGAGGCTGAAGCTCCAATACTTTGGCCAATTGATCTGAAGTATTGACTCCTTGGAAAAGACCCTGATCCTGGGAAAGATTGGAGGGAGGAGGAGAAGGGGATGACAGAGGATGAGATGATTGGATGGCATCACTGACTCAATGGACATGAGTTTGAGCAAACTCTAGAAGATAGTGAAGGACAGGGAAACCTGTTGTGCTACAGTCCATGGGGTCACAAAGAGTGAAACACAACTGAGACTGAACAACAACAACCTATTCTACCAGTACATGAAATTGGCTCTGACTCACCCTCTGATGAACACTGCTTAATTTCTGGCAGAAAAAGAGCTAAAGCAGGAAAAGAATGAATTTCCTTCTGGCTGACAAACAACTCCTACTTGTTGCTACTAATGGGAAATCTATTTTTACTCTTTGGTGCCCCGGCAATGGAGTTGATCCTCATGACACAAGGAAAACCCCAGCCAAAAATTTACAAAGACCATTTCTCTTTGGAGATTATAAACTCAAAATATCTTCTCTAGGAAACTACAATACGGTATTTCAGGTAAGAAGACTGTATCCGCTGTGTGTATTGCATTATAATGTTCAGCCTCCAATGAAAACATCATCAGTTATCAAAGATTTTCACCAAAGATGACTGTGCAGATGAAATCTATCCTTTAATTTTTTCTTTCTTGTCAATGGCATTTAATTTTTCTATGTAGCTGTGGAGTGATGCGTTTTTGTTCCAGAAAAGCGCTATAGTGTTAGAATTAGTCAGTCCTAGGCCACCCTGGAAATCCCATTTACTAGCTGGGGGACTGTCTGAAAATTGCTCAGCTACTTGGAGCCATAGCTTTACCTTCTGAAACATAGAGCTGATGACATTTACTTTGCAGAGGTTTGGAGAGGATTCAAGGCATTCTCACCACATGCAGAGCACTTGATACAGTTCTTACTTGATACAGTTCTTACTTGATACAGTACTTCGCCCATAGCTGGCACCCCACACATTGTAGACCTTGCAGAACAATTTAAATTCTAAACACTTTTACAACTTTTGGACAAAATCGCTTCCTTCATACCAGAACAGTTGGGTCTACCTTTTTATGACTGTGAAGTTTAAAAGGCCTTAGACACAAGAAGTCTTCCTTGTTGGAAGTCTGGAGTCTATCTTTCTGGTGGAAAAGGCCTGTGGTCCAAGGAAAGTTATGACGAAACCATGGGTGGAATTTTGTAACCATGGCACCCCTTCTCAGAGATGCACTCATGCAGTTTCTGAGCACAAAAGTGGCACCGATGAGGAAACTGGACATGACAAATGACAAACATTCGAGCTAGTTCTGCCTTTAATTCTGATTACTGCTTTACTTTCTGCAAGATCTGATGTGAGGTTAGAAACGCTCATCCCTTCCATGCGTGCTCACCTATAAGCTGGATTCCGACATGGCCCCCTGGTCTCCCACTCTCAGACTTCTTGCTCATCCAAAAACTGCTGTTTCGTTCTGATCCATAAGCCTTCTTGGAGAGAGGTTTTTCTCTTGGCAAATACCCCCTGCACCATTTGGCCCCTGGGGTTGAGTTCACTTCTTTTTAGATTTAAGACCCAAATTAATGAAGAAATATCTTTAACATGAGGCTGTTGTGTCTGCTTCATCAAAAGTCTAGATTCTCCCCCACCAGAGTGTTCTTACAGAGGAGGTGGGGTCCAGGGGAAAAGTGCCACCCAGGCTGTGAAGGGAGCGCTCTCCGAAAGACGAAAGGGCCAGGCTCTGGTCCCCTCGCCCTGACGCCCTTCTCCTCTTCCCCTACTGCCTATCTCTCTTTCCCGTCATTTCCGGGCTCGCCCAACCTCTCACGGCGTTATTTTTAGTTCTCCGGCGACAACACTGACTTGTTTCTCCCGTGGTTTCTCTTCCCCTTTACCAGGGATGTGTGATGATTTTTCTCCTTGCGCGTTCAAGGGCGTCAGGAACACTGTGTGCTCGTGTTTAACCCGTTGCATTTCCCGGAGGTCCTTTGTTCAGTTGCTCATGAACTCTTTAATTTTTTCCAGGCTGGCGTGTTTTGTCCAGACTGCAGCTTTCCTGGAGCTTGGCTGGCCTCTTTGTTTTGGGGAAGCTTATTGCGTCATAGGGAGACCATCTGACAGTCGTTATCTGCGACCTGAGAGACAGAACTGCCAGCAATGGGAGTCGGGGTGCGCCTCATCGGTCTCCAGGCTCCTCAGCCCCCACCGCCATCTAGGACCACACGAGCAAAGGGACCAGGGGGACACCAAGTGTTCACAGGAGGATGGAAGATTTCCCCACCCACTAGCACTGGCCTTGGTGTTTCCTTGAGCCCCTGACAGTGGAGAGAAGCACTGAACCGCACGTATGGATGGTTGGCTATGTGGATGTCTGTGCTCTGGTCCTCTTCCTTCCTTCCCTCCAGCTCTCTTTCCTTTCTCCCCTCCCATCCTCCTTCCTTCCCTTCATCTCTACCTTTCACAGCAATCTGCAGTCTTACATGCTGGGCAGTATCTCTCCAGGAGACAAACACAATGGCAGACAGAATGTTTAGTACAAGCCAGTGGATCATGTCTTCAAGGAGCTGCCCAACCAGAGTGAGAATAAAATCCGGGCTCTTTCCCACTGACACCACCCTTTCTCCACACCCTCTCCAGCCTTTATTGTTTGTAGGTTGGTTTTTTTTTTGGATGATGGCCATTCTGACAGGTATGAGGTGATCGTCATTGTAGTTTCGATTTGCATTTCTCTAATAATGAACCTGTTGAGCACCTTTTCACGTGCCTTTTTTTTTTTAAGTTGGGGTTTAGTTGCTTTGCAATATTGTGTTATTTTCTGCTGTGTAATGGAGTGAATCAGCTATTTGTATATCTCCTCCCTTTCGAGCCTTCCTCCTACCACTCCACCACCCTCCCATCCCTCTAGGTCATCACAGAGCACTAAGCTGAGCTCCCTGTGCTATATAGCAGCTTCCCATTAGCCATTCATTTAACTCATGGTAGTGTATGTATTAGGGCCTTCCCTGGTGGCTCAGATGGTAAAGAATCTAGGAGACCCTGGTTCCATCCCTGGGTTGGGAAGATCCCTGGAGAGGGGAATGGCTACCCACTCGGGTATTCCTGCCTGGAGAATTCCTTGGACAGAGGAGCCTGAAGGGCTGTCGATCTCAGTCTCCCAGTTCATCCCTGCCCTCTTCCCCACCCTCACTTCGTGTCCACGGGTCCATTCTCTACCAACATGTCTCTTCTTGCC
Source organism: Oreotragus oreotragus (assembly GCA_006410675.1). Lineage (NCBI taxonomy): Eukaryota > Metazoa > Chordata > Mammalia > Artiodactyla > Bovidae > Oreotragus > Oreotragus oreotragus. The sequence continues at coordinate 88,164 of SJYX01010633.1, forward strand.
CAGCAAATAGGTATATCTGTACCACTTTTCTTGAGTCCACATATATGCTTTAATATACGAAATTTGTTTTTCTCTTTCTGACTGAAAACAGTTCACAAAGTGTACCAATAGTGCAAACATTAAAAAGGATATAAGAAAAAAAAATCCATACACAAAATCAGAGCCCCTGGGGGACTCGCCATCACTTTCCACCCCCCAACCTTGCCTGCCTTCCTGATACAGCTGTCGGCTCACTCCTCACTCAGAGCTTCCTCACTGAGGTCTCCTCCTCCTGAAATGCTCTGGCTTCAGAGCTTCTTGTAGGTGCTGACCTCTTATCCTGATTTTAACCCAAAGTCTCCATTCCTGGAGACACCTTTCCTCTTCTCCCCCAGCCTCCGATGTTCTCTATTGCCTGTTTTCTTTAGTTTCTTCACAGCATCACTCTTCATCTGAAACTATCATCTGTGTTTGCTTGCTTGTTTACTTTCTGCCTTTGTGCTCAGTCCTGCAATCATGTCTGACTCTTTGCCACCCTATGGACTATAGTCCGCCAGGCTCCTCTGTCATGGAATTCTCCAGGCAAGACTACTGACTCTCTATTCTTTTCTCCATGTGGTCCCCAGTGTCTGTCATGTTAGTTTGTCTTCAATAAATGTCTGTTGAATGAATGGATAAATAGATACTCTCATAGGGGGACAAGAAATACAAAAATAACATCATAAATAAAGGTAATAATAATGACTGACTTTCTTTGTATGTTGCTGAGCACTGTGTTTTATGGATACTATCTCCCATCTTCAAAACCATCATAAGAGGAGAGTATTACTTTTATATTTTGCCAAAAAAAAGGAGGCCCTCAAGAGTTGGTATTTTCCCAAGGCCACCCACCTTGTGAGGGAAGGACCTGGGATCCATCCCTAGACAGGTCTGACCCTCAAGCCCACAGCGGTTCTTTTCTCTGGACCGTGGTGTCTCATACGTGTAAACAACTATGATACAAGCCAGAAAGCGATAAGCTCCATGAGAGGTACAGATAAAATATCATGAGAATTCAGAGAATGAAGACATGGCTTCTGGGTGATGGCAACAGGAAAGAGTTGTGACAAGGTGATTTTGTATTTCTGGATCTCAGCCCTTGAAGATTTGGGGGTAGAGGGAGGTGGGAGGTTCTGGACATTTGGAAGTGGAATATGAAATCCCAGGGTGTGTTGTGTGTGTGTGTGTGTGTTTTATAGTAGAGAATAGAAAGGTGAGAATGA